>JAQIFY010001469.1:0-14155 GCA_028533085.1 Varecia variegata | reverse complement strand
GGGAGCCCAGCCCCCACGAGGGACGTCCCTGAGGGAAAGCAGCAGCCCAGGGGGGAGGCCCAGCACGCCCGGCACGGAGCCGCCGAGCCACGTGGTCACCACCTGGCTTCCCCTAGAGCCCACAGTCCTGGCGCAGCTGGAGAACATGGAGGAGACCCCCACGCAGGTCAGCCTGGCCCTCCACCTCCCTGAACGCAGTGACAAGGACGTCAACAGTAAGTCAGCGGCGGTGGTGGGGATTTGGGGACCAGCCGTTCTCGGGGGCCCCAGAGAGGCAGCAGGAGGCGGGAGGCGGCCGAGCCCCCGGCCTGGGGAGGGCGGAGACGGTGCCACCCACTCGCCTAGGCAGTGGTGGCCAGCAGGCAGGGCCCGCACAGGCCCCCTGCGTCCCCGTGGAGGAGCACGCCCGGGCGGGACAGCGGCTGGGCCCCGTGGACGCCGGGGACACACAGGGCCTGGACTGTATGGCCTGTGTCCCCTCACGAGAACCTCAGCTGGCACGTCCCTTAGGGCACCAGGCGCCTGCCCGGCACCTCGGTCAGAGCAGCCGGCAGCTCCAGAGGCATCTCCCCCCGACAGCGCACGAGGACACATGTCCTCACACTAAGTCGACCCCACCCCGCCTTTCTCCCTGCCCTGACCCTCGGGCCGGGTCCCTCCGTGAACAGATCTTCTAGGGCCCAGTGGCCCTTTCTCCCGAGTCACACGGCGGACTCAGGTTGGGCTCAGCCGTCAACCCCCCCCGGGGCCTGGTAGTTGGCGGAGGTGCGGGTCCCTGAGGGTGGGCTCGCCCGCGAGGCCAGAGGGCACGTGCAGATGTTGGTGCCACCGAACCCCCAGCCCAGCACCCCCTCCCCGAATGAGCCCCGCGTCTGCTCTCAGCCTGGGTGAGCCCGGACGGCTGATTGGCGCGTCGGACGCAGGCAGGGCCGGATTCCCTTACGGAAGCTGCGGGTCCTTCAGCGTGAGGGCACTCGCGCTGTTTCTGAAGCGAACCAGCCCCTTAAATGCCACATGTTCCGTGTTGTGAAACACGGGAATTAGCGGGGCATGACCCGGCTCCCCGGGTCCCCTGCGGGGGAGGCTGCAGGCAGCACAAGGGCTGGCCCCGGCCACCGCCATCGAGTGGCGTTCAGTGATGTTAAGTGATACCGTGAACAACAGTCTCTAGCGGCCCCGGCGTGCAAAATCCATCGTGATCTCTGGTTCATGTCGCACTGTCATGGCGGCTGCCTCTCATCGCGTTAGTCTCCTTACTCAGCCTTCGATAAAGTCACGGCCTTTCCACCTAGAACCAACCTGTGAACTGGAGCGAGAGCAGCGGCTGACACCTCACTGCCGTGCTCCCTGGCCTCTCCCTGCAGGCAACCCCGATCCTGAATTTTGTGTTTCTAATTCCTCTGTTCTGTGAGAGTAGAAGGTGGGGAGGGTGATTTTATCCTACATGTTACATGTGTGTTTGCCTGGACAGCATGTGGGTTCTCTCTTCCTGGCACGTGTGTGAGCACAGAAATGCCGGATCTCAGGATGTGTGAATTCCCCAATCACACGAGAGCACTAAGTCGCTGTGTAGGTAGTGATGTCAGTCTACACCCTCAGCACGATCAAGAGATGCAGTTCTCCAGTCCCCCCAGAACTGGCCTTGCCGGGCACCGGGCCTGCCGGGAGACGGGGCAGCGCACCGGGGTCTGGCTTTGCCGCTGCGGAGCCCTGATGCGGCTCAGCTTCTTCCCAGTGTCTGCCAGAGGCGTCTGCCCTTCTGTGGTCTCGGTCTTGGTGGCTGCCACCCAGGACAGGCAGTTGCCGTCCCCAGGCAGCACAGGCCAGGGCAGAGCTCAGGCCACTGTGCTCTGTAACTCTTCCTGGTGTAGGAGCAGCCCACTGCCCCCATCCCCTCCGAAACGGCTGTCTTTCGTGTGTGTGTGTGTGTGTGTGTGTGTGCGTGTGTCTGTGTGAGTGTGCGAAACAGACTCAGGACTTAGTGGTGACAGTGGCAGCTCCTGGGAACCTCCCGCCGGCAGCTGCAGGAACGGGGGCTCAGGGCCCAGCAGCAGGGACTGGCGTGTGTGTCACAGCATCTGCAGCGTGGCCACCCCGCACACGGGGTGAGGACTGACACACGAGCCGCGGGTTCCAGACACCCCTGCACACAGCCGTGTTCCGTAGGCTGCTGCCAAATGTCTCTGGACAATTGTGCGGTGTCTAAAATTCACATGGGATTGCAAGGGACCCAGAATAGCAAGAATAGAGGAAACAGACAGGACTCACACTTCCCAGGGTCAAAATTTAGCGCAAAGCAGCGGTGACCAGGCAGTGGTGGCACTGGCTTGAGGATAGGCGCTAGAGGAGTGCGGCCACACCCCTGCGGCCAGCCGGCTCTGACAGGGGCCAGGACCACCCAGGGGGAAGGACAGTCTTCCCAGCGGGCAGTGCCAGGACAACGGGTAAGCGCACGCAGAAGAGTGAGGCTGGACCTGCCTCATACCCAGATTCACACAAAATGCACCAAAGACCTAAATGTCAGGAGCGAAACATCGTGTTAGAAGAAAACGTGAATAAATCTTCATGACCTTGGATTTGGCAGAGGATTCTTAGATACAACAAAAGTAGGAACAACAATAACAAAAAGACAAACTGCTCTTCATCCAAATTTCAAACTTTTATGCTTCAAAGGACACCATCAAGGAAATGAGAAGAGGAAGCGGAACGGGAGGGAATATCGGCAAACCGTGTATCTGATGAGGGACTCGTATCTAGGACATATAAAGAGCTCTTACAACTGAGTCATAAAAAGACAACCTAATCTGGAAACGGGCAAAGGACCTAACTAGACCCTCGCGGAGGAAGACACACAGCTGGCCAGTGAGCTCCTGGACAGGCGCTTGGCGCACGGGTCAGCAGGAAAACGCAAAGGAGACGCCGCCGCACACCCACGGGACGGCTGGAACCGCAAAGCCACGGCAGGGAGCCTGGGTGAGGACGCGGGAACCGGGCCCTCATCCGCCAGCGGCAGGAACGTGAAGCGTGCGGCAGCTCTGGGAAGAACAGACTGGCCGCTGCGCCAGGCCTGAATGACCAGCCCTGGGCACACGCCCAGGAGCAGTTCACACACGTCCACACGGCCCCGTGCACGGACGCTCGTGGCAGCGTGACACGGCAGCAAACCGTGGAAACCACAACACGCGCATCGGCTGCCGAGTGGAAACCAAGTGCGGCACACCCACTCCGTGGACGCTGCTGGCCCCCCGGAGGGAAAGGGACGAAGCGTACATGCCGGGACACACGTGAACCCTGCAGACATGCTGAGGGAAAGAGGCCAGTCACGAGAAACCACACACAACACGACTCCCTCCGTGTGAACGTCCAGAACGGGGACGGCTACAGCGGCAGAAGGAGCTGGGTTAGGGCTGGGCTGGGGCGTGTGGGGTGGTGACAGCTACAGGGTACGAGATTCCTTCTGAGGTGACGAAAATGTTCCGGAATCCTGGCAACGGACGCACTAGTGACCTGCACACTTTAACTGGGCAAACTTTGTTATGCGAATGACACCTCAGTAGAGCTGGTTTTAAACAGTAACGTGCAGAACGGTATTTTCAGTGTGTTGTCTTTTGTGCAGGAAAGTGGAGAAGGGAAATGTGAATTCTTTTTTATATTTAAAAAGAAATAAAACTAATGAAACGGTTAACTGCATGGGGAAGGAAAGGACAGGGCTTCTCTGTACCTTGTCTTATAGTTTTGACCTTAGAACCAAGAAAATGTTTATTAAAAGAACAAAAAGAAAAGGCAACACCTAAAAGTTGAAAACAAACAGAAACAAATGAACCTGTTCATCACTCTGAGGGTGAAACCACACAGGGAAAAGCGGCCTTTCCAGCAGTTTCCGCAGTAGCAGTCTAACTGCTCGCGGCTGGCGGGTGGGGTCTAAGGATAGAAAGCGTTGCCAAGGAATGTAGCCGCCCTCAGTGAGCTTGACGTCAGCACCGACACCGGTATTGTTATTTTGAAACTAGTATATGTATATTGTAGGATGAAGAAAACGATTATGTTAATGCCCCAAGATTTTCAGCATAAAGAAATAAAAATGTAAAATCAAAGACATTAAAAACCTTGTTTTTTAATTTAATTCTGTTATTTGGACTGGAAATACTGGTATAAACACATGAGTTGTCTGCTTTTTAAACACCTCCTTTCCCGGTCCTGTTCCTGAGAAGGCCTGGAGCGGCGATGCAGTGCGCGCCCTGAGCACCCGGACTGCCAGCTCTGGGCTTCGCTCTCACAAAGGAACTGGATCTTTGGAGAAATGGCTGATTCCGAGACTGAAGCAGGAAAAGGACCCCAGGACACCCTGTGCAGAAAGCAGACAAGCTTCAGACACAACCGGGACTGTGTCCAAAGGGCAGAGGAGCCAACCTGAAGGGTTGCCCCCCGGCCAAAGATGGAATAATCTGAGCATCAGGAAAACTAGTGACGGCAACGGCTGAAACCCGTCAAGTGCGTAGAAGTCTACGTGGTCACCACAATGCTTGTGAAGGAAAACAGCTGTTGGTCGACTCCGGGGCGTGCTGGGGACTGGCACGTCTGCAGGCGCACACGCGAAAGAAAAGGCTCGCACGTTCCTCCCGCCTGGCCCGAGAGGACCGCAGTTCAGGGTGGCCCCGGGCGGCTGCGGGAAAGCCTGTCCTCTCAGACAGCTCTGCAGCCAGACCTGGGCAGGGACGACCTCGGATCAGGGACCCATGGCTGCTGCAACCATCAGGTGCGAGCAAGGCCTGCGGGGACTTTGTTGGGGACTGATCAGCCCTCACATCACCCAAGCGGGGCTCAGACACGTCCCACACCCTGGGGAGGCTGGTGGTGCCCGAGCCTCCACATGAGGCAGCCCCGCAAAGACCCTCGGAACCCGAACCCGACTGGCCCCTCCGTCTAACTAGAGCGTTTACGGGAAACGGTGCGGGAACAGTCAACGCCACAAGTGCCCAACAGGTCAAATGCAGGAGAGGAACTCGGAGGACAAGTGACCTTGCTTCTTCAGTAAATAAAGGGGGAGCAGACTGAAGGGTGCAGGGCAAGACAGACTTGAGACACGTCACACAGATGCCAGGTGTTGATCCTACGAGCCCCACCTGGGCTAGACCAGCCGTGAAGGCCATTTACACGTTGATTGGAGAAGCGTGACCGTGGTCCCGGACATCATGCATGTTGAGGAACGACTGCTGGTTTGTGACAGCAGCTCTGCGGCTTGTGGAGTGTTGGGTGCTGATGTGCGCACAGGTGAACCGCTCTGAAACTCTTCAGCGAGAGGAGGAAGGGTGAGGAAGACGACACAGATGACACGAGACCGGCCCGTGCCGATCACCGGAGGGACACAGATGACACGAGACCGGCCCGTGCCGATCACCGGAGGGACACAGATGACACGAGACCGGCCCGTGCCGATCACCGGAGGGACACAGATGACACGAGACCGGCCCGTGCCGATCACCACTGAAGCCGAGTGCAAGGGCCCTTCATACTTCATGTGCTGCAGTTTTGAAAAGTTTCACAGTAAAAGGTTTCTTTTAAAGCCCACAACACATTTTCAGCACATGAGGAAAGACAAAAAGATAAGGACAGTCCCAGAGGACAAAGGAGGGGGCGAAAGGAGAAAGGGAAATAGACCAGAGAGGAAGGAGGGGACCAGCCCGGGAGAGAAACCGAGGGCCAGGCCGGTGGGGACAGGCCTCACGGTGAGGATGCCGCGGGCCGCGGGCACCGCCGTCCTGCAGACACAGCCCCTGCAGACACAGCCGGCGCCGCGCACAGGCCGCCTGGGGCTGGAGGACCGAGGGGCCCAGGGTCCAGGCGGAGGAAATCCCGAGTGGGGACACAGCCAGCAACTGGCGGGCGGAGCCGGGGAGGGGGGGCGCAGCACCAGGGTCCCGGTCCTCCCTCCCTCCCCCGTCACGAGGCCGGGCCAGGCGTGCCGAGGCCTCTCTTCCCCTCTGCTCTCCTCGTACACCTGAAATGGGACCACCCTGTCGGGCCCGTGGTGTCCGGGAGCCGCAGGGCAGGGAGACGGGCCTGTCACTGCGTCTGGGGCCAGGGCACGGGGGAGACAGCAACGCGTCCGTGCGAGCAGACCTCCCCTGGGGTCCCGGTGACTGAACTCTTGTCTTTTCCAGACGCCCCGGGGAACTGCTCGGAAAACCCGTGTCAGAACGGGGGCACCTGTGTGCCGGGCGCCGGCGCCCCCAGCTGCGACTGCGGGCCGGGGTTCAAAGGCAGGCGCTGCGAGCTCGGTGAGTCGGGGCTCGGCCTCGGCCCAGGACCGCTGGGCACGGTGGGTTGGCGTGGGGGCCTCCAGACGGTGCGTGCCAGGCAGGGAGGCCGGTGGGCGGGAGCCTCGCAGATGGTTGTGAGGCACCTGGATGGCACTGCCGCTCAAGAGCCACCATGGAAGGTGCTGCCAGCAACAGGGGCCTCCGAACAGGCCCCGCCCGGCGGGAGGGCGGGGGGGTCGGTGGAGAAGGAGCGACACTGGGACGGGGTCAGGCTCGATGCCCCGGGGGGCACATGAGACACTGGCCTGGCTGGGACTGGGGGGCCGTGTTGGCAGGCGCGGAATCGGGGTGCTGTGCAGCGGCTGGCCACACCCACAGGGCCCACGCTCTTCAAGCCGGGCCAGTTACATCAGTGCCCCGCGGCACCGGCGGTGGGCGGGGGGCTCCCACCCGCATCTGGTGACCCCGAGGCCTCTCCTGCCGGCAGAGGGACCCTGGGGACAGGGCGTCCAGCTCAGGAAGCAGCTGGTGCAGCCCCCGGGCCCGGGCAGGGGTCTCCTGGGGGCAAGAGGAGCGCACCCGGCACGGAGCCCCTCACTCGCCCTCTCCCTGTGCCCGCAGCCTGCAGGAAGGTGCCCCAACCCTGCACGCGGCTCTTCTCGGAGACAAAGTCCTTTCCCGTCTGGGAGGGAGGCGTCTGTCACCACATGTAAGTCGGTTTCTGTCCCCAGCCTTGCCACACTCTAGAGTTCCTGACTTCCCAGCGTGCTTTCTCAGAGTCTCGCCCTCCCAGCCCTGAGGGGGGATGTGGTCACGGTCACAGAAGGGACTTGCTTTGACCCCCAGGCCCCTTCACGTGACACAGCGGGGCAGAAACACGGACTAACTCGCCCAGGTCCACGCAGCTCAGCGGTGGCTGAGAAGGACCCAGGCCCGGTGGAGGGCCAGCTCTCATGGACACGACCTTCCTCCCGTCCCTCCCTTAGCCCCCTGGAAAGCACAGGGAACATCAGTCCCAGCTCTGCCACCAACTCAGGAGGCGTCCCTGGGCAAATCACTCGTGCCTCAGTGTCCCCACCTGTAAAGCGGGCAGCAGAGGGAGGGCTGCCTAGCTCATCTCTTAGCTTCTTTCTTGCCACATTCCGTGACTCGGTGGGTCACAGCGAACTTAGCACCTGCTGTGTGCAGGCCCTCTTCCAGACACTCAGCACACATCAGTTCCGCCCTCGGGACCCCTGCGTTCCAGATGGGGGGACACAGCAGAAAGAGTGTCCGTGTGTCACGTGGTGCTGCGGCTGGCGCTGGGAGCCAGGGAGACAGTGGAACGGGGGAGCCAGGAGAGCCGGAGGTGGGGCGGCTGGCGTGGCCACAGGCAGGAGGGAGGAACACGCCCGTCGGTGCCAGGGACCAAGGCCCTGCGTGCGCAGCTGGCCGGGCATGTCTGGGGAGGGGCAGAGGCCACGCAAGCGAGTGCAGAGCGGCGGGAGGGGGAGGGGCCAGGGAGACCAGGAAACGGGGAGCAGCCGAAGGGTCCCCAGCAGGGGAGGGACACGCTAGCCGACATTCTCAAAGACCACTCTGCGTGCTCTGCGGGGCAGGACGTGGAGGGTGAGGGCAGAGCGTTACTGGGCACGGGGTCAGGCTCGATGCCCCGGGGGGCACATGAGACACTGGCCTGGCTGGGACTGGGGGGCCGTGTTGGCAGGCGCAGAATCGGGGTGCTGTGCAGCGGCTGGCCACACCCACAGGGCCCACGCTCTTCAAGCCGGGCCAGTTACATCAGTGCCCGCCGGCAACCCCCAGGCACACGTATGTTAGGTGCCCCACTGAGTACCCAACACGGACCAAAAGCTTTCTGTCCTCTCACTGGTAACCTGTGTGCATATGTAGAGTGACTTTCTCATGCTTAACATGCAGTGGGGTCTTGCTTTGTGTCCAGTCTGACATCTCTGTCTTTTATTGGCGTTTAGGCCATTTACATTCATTGCACTGAAGTGGCTGGGTTTCAATCCTCCATACCACCATTTGTTTTCCATTTCTCCCATCTGCTTTTTGTTACTTGTTCTCTTTTGCTGCCTGGTTTTGGATTAAATATTTTTTAGGATTCCATTTTACCTCTACTGTTGGCTTATTGGTTGCACTTCTTCAGTTTACGTTTTCGTGGTTGCTCTAGGATTTACCACATGCATCTTCAGCTGATCACAACGTACCTTTAATTACTGTCATACAGCTTCAGTGTAATATCAGACTCACGACACGACAACGCGCTTCCTCTGTACCCTCCCTCCCTTGGAATTATCGTTGCCAGACTCTCTACTTCCACGCGTGCTGTGACCTGCATGGTGTTCTCCTTGCTCTCAGCAGACACGTGTGTGTTTCAGTGTTGACAGTGAACAGTGTCTTGTGTTGGCCGCACGCCTGCCGTCTCCAGCCCTGTTCGTTCCTTCGTGCAGACCTGTGGTGACACTTCCCACAGCGCAGGGCTGTGGCAGTGACTTCTCCCTGCTTCTGTCTAAAACGGTTTCCATTTCACCTGCATTTCTGAAGGGTCATTTGCTGTACAGGGTTCCTGGTTCCAGGGTTCCATCCCTTCTTTCAGCACTTTAGAGATGCGGCTCCTCGTGGTCCGGCGTGCGAGGCCTCAGATGGGAACGCGGCAGCCTCTTCTGTGTCCCCTGTGTGTGATGCGCCCTCCCTCCCCGTGCCTGCTTTTACACTTTCTTTCTGTGTTTTTATTTTCTGCGTGATTTATTGTGACGTGAATTAATAACATCAAGTAAACATCCATTTTCACCACCTGCTTCTGTCCCTCTGTTTTCTTGAGCAGTTTTCATTCCTTCTTCCGAAACGCGGCTGCCACACTTGGGGCCACGCGGCACGTGGAAAACCACGGAGTTACCTACGGCTGCGCCGTGCTCAGCACCCGCCGTGTGGGCCCTCGCTCTTTCACTGCCGTCTGCTGTGAGCTTCCGGAAGACATTTGTCACAGTGACCGTCACACACCTTCAAAACTCAGGCTTGAGTTTTGTCACGGCCCCAGAGCCCAGCCACGGCGCAGGCTCAGCCGCCGTCCCACCCGCGTGGCTGTTTGTCTCTGGTTTGGGACAGTTTCACTGCGATGTGCTTTGCTGTAGCTGTGTGTGTTTTTGTTCTCTGGAATTTCATAAGCTGCTTGGATTTCTGGATTTTTAGCTTTCGTCAACTTTGGAAACGTGTCCGTTATTTCTTCACGTATTTTTTCCGTCCCTCCGTTTCTCTCCTCCCCTGCGGGACCCCAGCTGTTCCTGTGTCCCACAGGCCACCCCAGCTCTTCGCAAAATTGTCTCTCTCTGCTCTTCACTTTAATAGATTCTATTGCTGTGCATTCCAGGTTATTGATTTTTTCTTCTGCAGTATCTAATCTACCCTTAATCCTATTCCGTAAAATTTCCATTTCAGACACTATGTTTTACCATGTCTAGAAGTTCCATTTAGTTCTTTCCTAGATCACCCATTTCTCTCCTTATGCGTGTATTTTCCTTTCGATTACTGGATTTGTGGACCTAATTTGTAACAAATATTTGAAGGTCTTTATCTGTTATTTCTGTCATCACTCTCATCTCTGGGTCTTCTTCTATTGAATTATTTTTCTCCAGGTTATGGGTAACTTTTTCTTTTTTTGATTCTTCATATGATTCTTTGAATGTCTTATAATTTTTTTATTGGATGCTGGACATTATAAGTTTTATGTTACCGAGTGCTGGATGTTTTTTTTGTATTCTTTTCAAGAATGTTGGTTTTCTTCTGCAAGGCGGTTATTTGAGTATAGTTTGTGTCTTCTGAGAGCCGTTTGGAGCAGCCTTTCCTCTGGGGTGGACTCTGGCCCACTTGGGCGGCCTGGTCTTTCTGGCCTGTTCCTAAACAAGACCCTCCGCTCGGCTCTGGGAACGGCTCGCTGCTCAGGGCTCCCCTCTGCCCGGCCGCGTGGGCTGCGCCCTGGGCTCGCACAGCGGCTTCCGTCCGCGGGGCCTGTGCAGGCTCTGGAGCTCACCCTCCGCACGGCCCCCCTCTCGTGTTCTGCCCCGCGGGCGGCACTCGGTCCTCAACGCCGCGTGACCAGCGCTTGGATCCTCCTTCCTGCGACGCCGTCCTCAGTGCTCCGGGCTGAATTCTGGGCGGGTCACAGGGCTCGTCTCCTTTGTTTCTCTTCTCCCAGGGACCACAGTCTTGCACGGTTTTCTAACATCTGAAAATAGTTACTCCCTATTTTGTCCAGTTCTCTTTTTGTTCACATCGGGAGGTTAATTCCAGATCCTGCTGCTGTCTGGTGGCCGGAAGCAGAAGTCTCTCCACGGGTTTGCAGCCCTGAAGGCTCCACCACACTCGGCGTGTGAATTGCAGCACTGCGCACCGAACTCCTCGGTTTCCCTTCTCAACAGCTCTGGCGTTCCAGGCCTTAGCGCGAGCCGGAGCACCTTGCACTCACGCTTGTCTACGAGCCTGTGAGAGGCGCGGCGCCATTCCCACTTTACACACCGCTCAAGAGAGGCCCAGTGAATGAGGGGAAGAGGCAGGGCTGGAAACCAGCCTCCTGCCCCGCAGCCCTGCGCTCCCCGAGCTTCTGCACGGAGGACCCATGAAGCGGTTAGGGGGTCAGACCCCCCAAGGCCTTGGGCCACGTGGCCTCAAGCAAAGACATTTTATCTTTTCACGTCACGCGACTCTGTCAGTGCTCGTCGAGATGCCACTGCAGTGGGTGTCCTTCATGTCGATCATACATCAGTCAGCTTTGTAAAAGTCACAGGACCTTTATGTTGGACATTTTAGCACATCTAGGGGTGGTGATGTTTCATTAAGAAGAAAATGGCTTTGCCCTCAAACACCTCCGTGCGTCCCTATGGGTCCACCCGGCCGAGGTGCATCAGGGCCACGTCCTGCTTCCCCGCCCGGCCTCACGGAGCTTTCTTGTGACAACAGGTACAAGAGAGTCTACAAGGTTCACCAAGACGTCTGCTTCAAGGAGAGCTGTGAGAGCACCGGCCTCAGGAAAGCCCCACACAGGTGCGTCTGGGGCAGCCCCTGCCGGGTCCTGGTGTGGCTCGCAGGGTGACGGGGCAGGGGTGGCCGTGGGGACCGAGAGCTGTGGGACGTGCAGGCTGGGCCAGGACGTCCGTGTGCCAGACACGCAGCCCCCACGCAGCCGTGCTCCGCTAGGAGCTGTGTCCCTGTGTTGTGCATGTGAACACACACGGATGGGTACAGCTGGGCATGCTGGCTGGGGACTCACTGGGTCACGCATGTTCACATGGAACACGGTGCTGCCCCTGGGAAGAACAGCGTGTCACTGACACCCAAGTATATGCAAATACAGTAAATCTCTGTTTACTTTTTATTCACTCACACCCAAGCTCTTTCCCCAAAGGGTTCAAAGTCATCACAATTATGACTGTTTGGCTTCTACTAAAAGCCGTGTCTAAGAACATCAAATCCTTCCGGAACCACGGAGTCCAAACGTCAGTCACAGTCTTTGCGGACCGTGACGACCACACGTGCTCGCTGTGCGTCACGGCTTGGCCTAAGCACGCCCCTGCCCGCCCTGCGGGAGCTCCTGCCCCCTTCCTCGCACGCCCTCTCCCGCCACGGCTCACACCCAGCCGGCTGCCATCCTCGCCCCCCACAGCTACCGCAAGCCAGGTGTGTGCGCACGGCCTGAGGGCTCATGTCCGTGCTGGCGTCTGCGCGGACGGCGTCCGCCACACGGCAATGCACACGAGCCAAAGCCAGATTTCAGCCAGATTCCGGCATCCTGCAGGAGTCAAGGTTCACAAGTTTGCTTTTCATTAAACCACTATCCTCTAATTGTTTCAGGAAACAAAGTAAGAGTCAAACACTGGAGAAATCTTAAGGTACGTCCCCCCACTGCTCCCCGACTGCCCCCACAGAGCCGCTGGGGTGGGGGGTGGCCCTGTCCCGCCTGGGCTGAGAGCACTGCTGCCGTCTGCGCGGGCTCCGCTAAGGAAAGCTGGGCGCACTGCCGTCCCAAAGCAGGAAGGTCTCAGAATCCCCCAGGGGGAGCGGACATAAACTTGGTCCGGCCACTGACAAACACGTCTTCATGTGGAAATGAGGCTCTCTGCGGTTGGGACAAATGCCACTCTCTTGAGGGAAATGGGGCCAACAGCCCTTCTGCCCAGCTGCAGTGGGGGAAGGGGAAGGTGGGCACTCAGAGCAGCCGGAGCCCACCTGGCCCCGGAGGGAGCGGGCTGAGGTGGGTGCAGGCCAGGGAGGGGCGGAAGGGGGGCCTCCCAGGCGCTGGGAATGGCGTCCTGCTGGGGACATGGGGCGGGGCCCTGGCCACACCACACCAAAGGCCCTGCAGGCCCTCTCTCGCTGGGACAGTCCCAGTGGGCACAGGGCTGCCCGTCACAGACCCTGGAATGAGAGAAACGTTCCACCTCTGTGCTCATCTAGTTCAGCGTCCCCAAACTTTCTTGGCAACGAAACTGCCACCCTGCCCCCACCTCCCCACACACGGACTCTGCTGGATCTTAGAGAATGGCGGGGTTCTTCAGCACACTTTGGAAACCACTGGGCTACGCCACAGACACCCACCGACGGCCTACAGTCGGTTTCACGCTGACTGAAACTTCCCAAGGTGGCGCCAGGGATGGAAGACGCAGGTCACTACTCACACGCCTTGGACGAGCCCACACGCCGTCTCCCGGCTGCAGAGAGGAGAGGGAGGCAGCCTCGCAGCACAGCATCTTCCCACACGGCTGAGGAAACAAAGGAGAAACGCCACTGGGAGACCTTTCAGCACAAGCAGGAGGAAAGGCCCTTTCCAGGCCCAGGTTCAGGCGAGGCAGGGCTCCCACGCCGGCCGGGCAGGGGCCAGGGCTGCAGCTCTGCTGGCGTCAGACACCAGGCCTGAAAGCCGGCCGTGAGGTCCCCCGTGCCCGTGTGGGGAATCTCTGTCATAGACGGCGGTGACGGCACAGCCCTGTCTGCCTGATGGCTTCCTGCCCCCACCGCACCCTCCAGACATGCCGCAGAACACACTGCAAGGCGCGCGCGCGAGCAGTTTACCACAGTCATGCGTCACTTGACTATGGGGACACGTTCTGAGACGTTCGATTAGGCAGTTTCGTCGTGCGGGAACATGAGAACACGGACACAAACCTACATGATGCAGCCTACTACACGCCTCGGCTACATGACAGAGCCTGGTTCCTGGGCCACACACCTGTGCAGCATGACACCGTGCTGAATGCTGCAGGCGGTTGTAACACGACACAAAGTATCTGTGTATCTAAACATAGAAAAGGTACAGGGAAAATACAAAAGATAAAAAATGGTGCTCCTGTATAGGGCACCTACCATGAGTGGAGCTTGCAGGACAGGAAGCTGCTCTGCGTGCGTGAGTGTGAGTGAGAGTGAGCATGAGTCAGTGTGTGAGTGTGAGTGAGAGTGAGCGTGAGTCAGTGTGTGAGTGAGCGTGAGTCAGTGTGAGTGAGCGTGAGCGTGAGTCAGTGTGAGTGTGAGTGAGCGTGAGTCAGTGTGTGTGAGCGTGAGCATGAGTCAGTGTGAGTGTGTGTGTGAGCGTGAGTGAGCGTCAGTGTGAGTGTGAGTGAGCATGAGTCAGTGTGTGTGAGCGTGAGTGAGCGTCAGTGTGAGTGAGCATGAGCGTGAGTCAGTGTGAGTGTGTGTGAGTGAGCGAGTGTGAGTGAGCATCAGTGTGAGTGTGAGTGAGCGTGAGTCAGTGTGAGTGTGAGCGTGAGTCAGTGTGAGTGAGCGTGAGCGTGAGTCAGTATGTGAGTGTGAGTGAGAGTGAGCATGAGTCAGTGTGTGTGAGCGTGAGCATGAGTCAGTGTGTGTGTGAGTGAGCGAGTGTGAGTGAGCGTCAGTGTGAGTGTGAG
>JAQIFY010001468.1:0-14155 GCA_028533085.1 Varecia variegata | reverse complement strand
GACTACAGGCATGTGCCACCATGCCCGGCTAATTTTTTTCTATATATATTTTTAGTTGGCCAGATAATTTCTTTCTATTTTTAGTAGAGACGGGGTCTCGCTCTTGCTCAGGCTGGTCTCGAACTCCTGAGCTCAAACAATCCGCCCGCCTCGGCCTCCCAAGTGCTAGGATTACAGGCGTGAGCCACCGCGCCCGGCCAATAATTAATTTTTTAAAGGATAGCACACTATTGTGAAAAAGATCAAGTTTTAAATTTAAAAGTAGAAGAGTTAAGGTGAAAGTTACAGAGGATTAAAGGTTACGTAAGCTTCAATTGGAGAAGGATAAACATCTAAATCAAATTACCTAGGATGACTGACAAGGTTATTGTAGTAAGAAGCCTAACACAATTCTGAAAATAACCAAAGTAGCATGTTAGACAATTCTTCCTGAGTTTCTGCTTTGTGTACCACCCTGACAGATTATTTTTTAAACTTTCTAAGAGAGAAATTTGTTCATATATTGGAGTCTAAAAAGAAATGTTAGGATATTAATATAATACAAATGCAGTTTTGTCTGAGTTCAGCTTATATAACTTGGGTCAAATCTGTTAAGTAAGCAACTTTGATATATTAAAATCTAGACAATCCCATAAAATTACACTCTATATATTACATGTGGTTAATAATCGGTAAAACCAGCCTTCTTCAGCTTCCTCACTCACTACCTTTAAAATTTCAGTTGTCTCCTTCCTCAATAAGGCAAAAAAAAGCAAAGAAAATGTCCAGACTAACCTGGTTTCTGTACTTTCTTTGGTTCTTCATAGTCCTTGTTTTCTGGATTTGGAGACTCTACAAAGCTGGTTTCTTCTGTGACACTTTCCCCCTCCTGGCTCTTGAGGCTGTCTTCCTCTTCTTGAATATGGGTTTCCAATTCTGATTCTTCTGAATCAAGAAATATCTGACCAGCGACTACTTTGCCTGTGGTGGTATGGTCCTTTACCGACTCATCTGATGGCAAAGAAGTCTGAGAATACAAAGTATCTTTAGTTATCAACAATACCAAGAATCTCTCCAACTTCATTTGACCATTACTTTTACTAATCCTAGATATCGTATCTCCTTCAGCTCCTTGAAGTGCCACACTCATCCATCTCTATCGGTTTTAGCATGTGTTTGTCACATGCTTTCATCACCTACCTAACTCTTACTCTTTCTTCTAATTTCAACTTAGACATTACTTCCCCCAGGAAGCCTTCCTTAATTCCTGGAGTCTAGGTTGGGTTCTACCCCTACATGCTCCCAACATACCTTATACTTCCCCTATAACTCTGTATTGTAATTTCCTACTTTTATCTTTATTCCCTCAAATCTAGAGATCAGAGCTCATAACTCATTGGCCTCCTTGGATATCTAAGAATCAGCTTTATTCATTTAATCAATCAATAAGCATATTAACTGATTAGATTTTTTTTTTTTTTGAAAATTGCTAAGTGGAAATAAATGGCAGAGGTTAAGACTTCAAAATTGAAAGAAACTAAAAACTCAAAAAAAAAAATCAGTCTCTCATTAGGCAGTACAAATTTTAGTGCTTTAAGCCTTTACACACACACACATACACACACGCTGAACAGTCAAGTTGAAATTAAACCTGACAGTGAATACCCTTAATGGAAATATTTACTGTTCTCTCTGCTGGTTAGTGATTTTTTTCCCTCCAGAAGAACTAGAACTAATACTGATACCATCTATCTTTTTTTGTTCTTTTTAATTTAATTCTGTTACTCAAAAGATGCAGAATTCACATCCTTTCTAAGGTACATAATTTATGCTTTTAACTTGGGTAGAAAATACTGACAAATACAAAATTTAGTACACACCTTGGAGTCTAAGGAGTCATCCTGGCTGCCTTCTTCATCTGCAAAGAAATTTTGAGATAATTTAGTCATCTTCCCTATTGGGAAAGTATAGGTACTATTAAAAGAAAGCACAATATATATAGCAAATAAATACAGCTAATAATAATCAGATACTGGATAAGTAAACCTAGAATTATTTAAAATTTGGTTATATTCAAAAATTATTCAGAAAAGGTTAAGTGAAAGGAAAAAATTAGTTGGGAGGGTATTCATAGTTTTTTTTCTTTCTCTAGGGAAGACATTAGCTTCATCTGTTACAAATGTAGGAAGACCAATAGCTCCCACCACCAAAAACTGATACTTCTTCAGATTCCATCCAGTTCTTGTGTGTATAGTCTATTACTGAGAATGAGTTACTAAGTTCATAAAAATATATCTCTAATTTCATACTCCAGGCTTCCACCTATTCTGTTCTTCTGCTCAGAATTTGGAGTTACAGTAGCACTTATTCTAGTGCTACTAAAATACTAAAATAAGTACTTATTTTAGTGCCAATTGGCATTTTATTACTCCTGAGGATGGAAACTAATAATAATAATTTTTTTTCAGAGATTGGGTCTCACTCGCTATGCTGCCCAGGCTGGTCTTGTACTCCTGGCCTCAAGTGATTCTCCTGCCTCAGCCTTCCAAAGTGCTGGGATTACAGGCGTGAGGCACTGCACCCAACCTATTATTGTTATTTGACAGCCGAGTTGCCAGGAAAATACATTTAGGATTTGTGTTTTACTTCACTAAGAGATAACCAAATACAGATAAAAAAGCATCATACCATATGTACTCACTCACATTAGAGCTATGTATTAAGAAATCAATAGCTTATATTAAACAAGTCACAAATCCAGCCACTAGTTACACCTTTCTTCCAAATTTATAGTCTGCTTTGGTTTTGTCTGATTACGTTAATTTTCCTTCTATGATTCTTCCTGTATTTTCCAGATATTACTTCTATTCTGGCTGCTTGTTATTCTTTTTCCTGCTCTTATGTAAACACATGCACAAATCAATATCCAGATGCAAATGTTTGATCTTTGTATTCCTTGCCAGTTTAACAAATCTGTCAGATGCTAAATTTCCTTGTTGCTCTTAAAATTACCTGATTTTATCCAGGAGTTGCAGTATTGTCTGCTCCATAAGCTATGTGAGAAATTCACCAGTAGACAAAATGCTATTAAGACCATGTGATTTTTACTAGAAAATTAGGTATCACAGTTGCCATTTATCTTTACTTCATATGGTTATATCCCAAATATTATTTGTAACTTATAACTCTCTAAAATATAACAAAAATATGTTTTGGAGTTTGTTACCAAAGGACTGAGCTGACTTTAAGAAGTATAACCAACTCAATTATGCACAAAACACACAACTATCTTACAATATTTGTTTTTCTTTTTTTTTTTACCCCTCCCATTTCTTTTGAATATTTGAAAAAAACCAGTCTACTAATAAGGTTTTGCCAGATATGAAGGAGCTATCAATTAAAAGAAAATTTAAATTATAGCTACTATTCATATTCACTTACTTTTAGATTATCTTCAAAGTCTGTTTTATTTTTGGTAGGTGGAAAGGAGAAGGCTATCGTATGTATTAGTCCCACAGTGCTCATAACACTTAGTGGTAGTGAAGACAATTAACAATCGCCCTTCACGCTAACTTCTTCACAAATACCACCCAAAGCCCAACTTCTAACAGATAGTTCAAATTCCATTCTCAGCAAATTTTAAAGGAAAAAAATTCATGTCTATTATATATCAAAGTTGTATGTATGGATACATGTAGTTAATCAGAAACATCAACTAGTTAACATATCAAAAGCAGATATTAAATTTTCAAATGTATACAACATATCCCCATATACTGAAGCTTTAGATTAGTTAGAACTCCAAATGACTAATCACTAAATTTAGTACCTTATCACAACAGGTCAAATAGGTAACCAATAGGTAAATATTATAGATAGCTATAAATAAATTTAAAGACATGTACATTTGAGACATTATAAGCTGTTAGGCATTAGAGTAGCAAATGTGTTCCTGAACTCCAAGAGACGTGATTTGTGACATCAAGGTTATTTCAAGTGAATTGCATCATCTTCTCTTTCTTTCTCTCCCTCTCTCTTCGCAAACTAGGAATATACACTAATAATACTGGTAAATAAGAGAATTCTTTTTCAGTTACTAAACTGGGAAAGCCTATTCCAGATGGTAGTCTTAAAGCATAAGCTATTTTCTCTTTCAAACTGATACACACATTCATATGACACTTTTTAAAAAGTTCCTTGTAACCTAAGAACTTCTGATATGTAGTATTCAGGTAAAGATTAAAGAGACTGAAGTTATACATAAATAAAAAAGCAAACAGTAATGCTTTTATCAGAACACGGAAACCAAGTAACAAGAAAAAAATGCAAAAAGATTCAAGGAAGTTATAGATTTCTCCCTCATCAGTATCACATCCAAAACATAATGGTTCACATTACTTTATCAATTATACACCTTCCTTTGAAAAAGATCAATTCTTTTTTTTATTACATTGGCTAATAAAGCTGCAGAGCACCAGGGATATTCTTTCAGGGAAAAGTGATCATTACAAATTCATTTCCTCACCTGTCATGTAAATTAAACAAACTAGACTTTCAAACACAGAAAGTCTAAATAGTTTGGTGAAAAGAGACAAGACATTCTATCTTCTGCTTAGGCACTGAATCTGTGCAGATAGTCTTGATTCTAAATTTCTCCAACTCTGAGGCCTGGAGAGCTACATTTGAGAGCTGGGTTCCTCACACATCAATTCTGACACACATGGTTCAATATTAAAAGCTTGTTCAGCCTTCATTTCTCAATCTGTCAAAAGGGGATAATACCATCTGTCCTGTTGCCTCTCAATGATGTTTTAAGGAACTAAAATAGTGAAATAAAAAATTCTCTGCAATCTGAAAACTATTCTCTAAAGTTATGGTATTAAGAAACTATTACCTGAAATACCTGGCAGTAGACCTGATTAAAAAGACTAACATTGTTTGGCACAAGAAAAAAGAGGGTAAACCATTTTCCTCTTCCTGACAAAAATAATTTCTAAGTGAGAAAAATTATAGCTTTTTCACTAATTTCTTGAGAAAATGAAAAAAATATCTTATTAATCTCCTCCTTTAAATTTATTTATTCACAGGGAAAACATTTCTAATATAAGTACAGTCGTGTCACTTAACAATGGGGACATGTTCTGAGAAATGTGTCATTGTGTGAACATCATAGAGTGTACTTACACAAACCTAGAGGGTATGGCCTACACACCTACGTTTTATGGCATACCCTATTGCTCCTAGGCTACAAACCTGTTCAGCATGTTACTGTACTGAATACAGTAGGCAACTGTAACACAATGGTAAGTATTTGTGTATCTAAATATATCTAAATATAGAACAGGTACAGTAAAAATGCAGTATAAAACACAAAAAATAGTACACTTGTACAGAACACTTACCATGAATGGAGCTTCCAGAACTAGAAGCTGCTCTGAGTGAGTGAGTGAGTGAGTGGTGAATGAATGTGAAGGCCTAGGACGTTACTGTGCACTACTGCACACTTTATAAAAACTGTACACTTATGCTATACTAAATCTATAAAAAAATAAAGTAACTGCACTCCAACATTTTGACAGCTATGATGTCATTAGGTGATAGGAATTTTTCAGCTTCATTATAATCTTATGGGACAGCAGTTTTATATGTGGTCTGTCTTTGACCAAAATGTTACTATGTGGCACATGACTATATCATATTTTTATATGCCTCTGAAATAAGATAATAAATAACAGCTAGTAATAGTGATGGAATCAAGATTCCCTTTGTTGGCTAACCATTTGCTACCTGGTAATAGACACAAGTTGCCCTGGGTAACTACTAACATTCAAACACAAAATTATCACCAAAAACTTGATTTTTATACTGGAGCCAAACTTTATATCTAAACTTTTAAAATGAGGCTGACATCCTGTATAAATAAGCACTTTAATGAATAAAAAACTCAGCTGAAAATCCAACACTTAATTTATAAACCTTGATCGCACACAAAAGTCTTATGATATTTGAACTTCATGTGAGCACAGTACTGCCCTATTACCCTTTAGCATACACATCTGTATCGTTTTAACTCTGGCTAAGTAAGGTTTTTGCCTTTACCAGAGAAATATTTTGGCACAGCTCTAACTATGAGAGCAGACATTTCTTGAAAACAGTCCTCTACTTACCCAAGTACAACCCCAAAATTTAAATTTCAGTATTAATAGTCTTTTATTATAACACCCTGAGAGTCCCAACTGTTGATTTTCAAGTATCATCTCCACTGACATGGAGCTCTAAGTATATGAAGTATAATTAAGGAAAGATTTAGGAAAATTTCCATGCTTTAATATTCTTTAAACTCTGCAAATTGAATTCAGAGGGATATACACCATGTTCTTTAATTTTTGAAGTTCTCAAACTTTAATGTGAAGAATCAGGTATCTGCAGACTGTTAATCTTAAAAATTAAATTTTTAACAAACCCATAAAAGGAATTCTGATGCAGGGGGGCCATGGTCCACCAGGCACTCTACCCATTAAACTCAACACCTTTGTTTCATACTTCTTTTAATCAAATAACTGCTAGAAGTGCTTCAAGAGTTAATGTATAGCCTTCAAAGATTTGGTCATAAATGCAAACCATCACTACAAATGGAGGGAGGGGACTGGACCTCAAAGCATGATGTTGGCAGTAAAGTAATTAGCGTATGCTTCTTGCTTCTGAAATAGTACCTCAAACCACATCATGGGTAGAATCTTAGGTTTAGGTCTCTTATTTTAGAAGCAAAATGATGTTATGGCATTGATTTACAACTAGGACAGATAATTTGGGGATTTAAATAACCATCTGGGGAATTTTCTGTTAAAAAAAAGAGTTGACATTTATATTCTGCCTTGTTCCAAAAAAATGTAAAGCCACAGAACAGCTGTCTTGTTAACTGAAACTATTAAAATTCCAAAGCATTACTGTACTAATTTTTCTTCATCAGAACTTAAAAATATAAGTATTTTTTGTCAACACTCCGAAAATGGAAGTTTTTAGATGTGCGCAGATTAAAATATTAAAAAAGAAAAAAATCATTTTCAGAACCAGAGTATAAATCAGCTAATTGGAAAATCAATTCAAAAGCACGTGAATTTCTATATGTATATAAAACGTTCAAACTATTTGCTATTCATTTTATAAAAACCAAAATTTTCTCAAAAATCATAAAATCATTGTCAACAGATGTGGGGCAACTAAGAAACAGTGTGACACAGGTCACGACTTTCTCAGCAAGGTTTTAAAAAGAGGATAGGGAGTGGCTACAATTTTGATCAAAGTCTTCGTTTTTATACAAATAGAGCAAGGACTATCTCAGGTGTCAAGAAACTTACCAAACCACTGTCAACATCCTGGTCTTGATGGACCCTGCTGTGCCTGAAGTGACAGCTTCAGGTGCTGTCAATTACTCAATTTACAACCCCCAAACCCAGGGTTCCAGATCCAATGCAGCTAATAATCTGCATGAGGGTCGAGAAAGCCCCACTCGGGCTCATGTGTCACGATGGGTCTAAACTAAACCAGTTGTCGGGATTCATTCCCATGGAGTCAGTTGCTCAGTCGCGTTAAGTTTCTTAGGTGGCAGAGCGGTGTGGGCAGGGTGATCGCCCCTTCTTATCCTCCCCCCTCTAGCTCCCTAAACTCCCCTTTTGGCCCAGGTCAACCGAAGCCCAAAGAGCGAGTGACAGCCCAGTGCGAATTGTGACCAGAGAGAGCGGAGTCTGGAGCCTGGAGCCCCCACGGCCCTGCCCACCGATGGAGGCCGGGGGGCCGGCGGCTCCGGGCCTTCAGCCTGAGGGGGCGGATACTGACCCGAGGACGCCGAGGCCGAGCCCAGCAGCAGCGCACAGAGCAGCAGCGTCAGCCCAAACCGGACCCGCATCCTGCTCTCGCGGCCGCTGCCAACCCACGGAGCTGTCGCCTTCACCTCTGCCACCACGGACTCAGCCGCCGCTACCTCGCCGCTGCTCTTCCTGCTCTAGTCTCCTTCCTCCGCCCCTTCCCAGGCCTCCCTGACCCAGCGCGCAGCCAATCCACGCCCGCCGCCGCGGGGTCTTCGCCCAATCGCTGTGGTTGCCCCGCCTGCCTCATTGACCCGCCCCGGGGTCGTCCATTGGCCAGTCGTTGTGCGAGGCTCCCACAGCAGCTTTCCCGGTTGGACCACGGCCTCACCGACATGGCCCCAGCTAATTGGTAGCGTTGGTTTCAAACATCCCAGAATCAGACCGTGAGTCAAAAGCTGGGAGAAAAGAGTCTCACCGAAGACTACAATTCCCACAATGCACTTCATGAAAGTCCTTTGGTGTGTGTTCTTGGGAAACGTAGTCCATCGTGGAACAAGATTTACAAGTGTAGGTGAGTATTGGAATTAAGAGAATTTAACACCTGAGCTAGATATTAACTCAAGTCTATGGGTCCACAAACCTTATTTTTTTGAGCCAAAATAATATTAAGGAACACAACTTATAAGGTTAAGAACTTGTAATGTGTTAAGCGTCTCTTCCTATTTGTTTTATTTAGAAAATTTGTATTAGACATAGTGATATGAGCACTGAGAAAAATGCAGCAGCTATACTGAATCCGAGATTAAAAAAAAAAACTTAATTAAAACAGTACCATAGTATATGGAAACCAAGTTGCAACTCAGTACTTGTCCTTTCCCTGACAAAACAAAAGGAAATAAATCCACTCAGTATAGATTATCTCCATGCTAGTATTCATTTTTAGTAGGTCCACCAGATAATCATCCAGAAAATGTGCCAACAGCCTTTGCAAAATCCTTTAAAACACTCGTCCTCATCCCTGTCTTCTTGTGAGTTGCATTGTTCTCTTTCTCCCTAACTAGAGTTAGGCTGGGTTGATGTATGTGGAGGTAGAAGTGATAATGATTCCGTTGCAGACACAGAAATACTCGATGTAATTCCAGGCATGCTCCCACTGGGTAGCAGGGCAGTGGCTTGGTGTTCCTGCACCTTATTTCATCAAACTTTGTCATTTAGCTTTCCCTAGCACCTGCTCACAGCTCTTTGGCCTGGAACATTGCAAGGTCAAGTGCAGGGCTTTAGAAAAGTCCACACTGGCCATATATCTTTTTTTTTTTTTTTTTGAGACAGAGTGTTACTCTGTTGCCCGGGCTAGAGTTTGTGCCGTGGCATCAGCCTAGCTTACAGCAACCTCAAACTCCTGGGCTCAAGCAATCCTACTGCCTCAGCCTCCTGAGTAGCTGGGACTACAGGCATGTGCCACCATGCCTGGCTAATTTTTTCTATATAATTTTAGTTGTCCAGCTAATTTCTTTCTATTTTTTTTTTAGTAGAGACAGGGGTCTCACTCTTGCTCAGGCTGGTCTCGAACTCCTGAGCTCAAACGATCCTCCCACCTCGGCCACCCAGAGTGCTAGGATTACAGGCATGAGCCACCACAGCCAGCCTGGCCATGTATCTTGATACTTGACATCTCTGGATATTTGTCTTCCATCTTCTTAGAAAGAGCCCTTTTTTCCAGGAAGAGGGTCACAAACTAACTGTGGTTCCTCAATCACATTGTAAGGCATGAAGGAAAGATATTATCTCACCAAAAAAGTTCTATTTTCTCCTACAATCTCCTTGGTTCTACTCTCCATTTCTGTCACTAGCAATGTTTCCCCAGAGGTCTTCTGATTTTAAGCCAGAGAGTAAAATCTAGTATGTTTTTCTCCCTTTTTAATCTTATCAATCATCAAGCCCTATCAATTTGAAATATGTAGTTATTTTTAATTTACTCTTTTATTATTTACCTTTTTTCTCTTTCTCACTGAAAACTCCCCTAATGGTCCTCATTTTTTCTTACCCGAGTTCTAGCCATATGCACTGACATCATTATTCCTTCACTCTAACCTAAATCGCATACCATGGCCATATTAATTTTCCTTAAACACTGCTTTCATATACCAATTGAAAAATTTTCAGTGGTTGCCCTTTTCATAGAATCAAAACATATTATAACTCCTACTCATAAGATAGGAACTTGTGCTGACAGTTCTACTCTCTGGTGGAAATATTCAGGAAGAAACTTCTGCCTTCCATGGAAAAAAACAGTGATTATCTGATTGGTAAGACTGGGGAAAGTTCATTGCTTAGCTAAGGCCAACTTGTTTTTTCAGTTTTGTCTTTACTGAGTGCTTCTTATATTTTTAAGGCCCGTGCTGGGTGCTGCATGGACCAATTTCCCACTTCTTTTTTACTGCTTTTCAGATTTCCACATTAACACAATTGTGCCTTCCCATGGGCTTCCTTGCCCTCTCCCCAAGTGCCCTTGCTGCTGCTTCTTCACCACAACCCTGGCATCCTTCCCAATTTCACTGGCATTTCATCTTGGATGACGCTTCTCTAACCAGGCCTGTCCTCATTAATCTTCATTTCCCTAAGTATCTATTGGACAACCTTGCCTTGTAAATGGATCATCAACTTGCTGAGGGCAGAGACAATCATATGATTCTGTGCATAGGTGTATAGCACTGGACTTGCCACCAACCACTAGCACCAGATAATTATTTGTTGGTTGATAGATATACCTTACTTATCTGTTGTGAGGCTGAAAAGAGAAATGCAGGAAAAAGCACTTTCTACATTGTAGAGCATTTTATAAATAATATTTCTTATTGATTGCTTGAAGTAAAAGAGGGAAATTAGTTTTATTCCTTTACATATTTAATTAATTATTTTTTTTTAAGACAGGGTCTCGCACTGTCACCTAGGTTGGAGTGCAGTAGCATCATCATAGCTCACTGCAGCCTCCAACTCCTGGGCTCAAGGGATACTCCTGTCTCAGCCTCCTGAGTAGTAGGACTACAGGCGTGCGCCACCATGCCCAGCTAATTTTTAAATTCATTTTGTAGAGACAGGGCCTCACTATGTTGCCTAGGCTGGTCTCAAATTCCTGGCCCCAAGTGATCCTCCTACCTCAGGCTCCCAAACGACTGCAATTACAGGTGTGAGCCACCACACCGGGCCTCAATCTCTTAATTTGAAAAGGGTTCAGAGCTGCTATAGCTTTTGACTTTAGCCAGCAATGGGTAACTGACATGAATGAGAATGCTCATAGGACCTGATCTCCTGGGGAAATTCCAAGTCTCCAAAGCAGGTTCAGAATATGTTGTGGGAAAGTCAGATTTACTTTATCAGCCTGCTGCAATGCATGATGATTAATTAGGAAAAGGTGGTGAATTCTCCATGGCCTTATCCAGTCTGAGCACACACTACTCAAGGTTCCCTGCCAATAATCCCAGTTAAAGTTATGTACGCACATCTACTTGTACAAAATGTTAATATTATTTATTAGTTGTTGGACTTCTTTAATATTTGCTCAGCTGTCTTTTTCAATCTGTCCCTAGCAATGTTCTGGGTCATTGTCCAGAGATTTCCAAGTTGCCGAAAACCTGTTTGCCCTACATTGCACTACAGCATAAGACCAATAGAGGTAGGTAATGGGTGCCTTTTTATACCTGAATAACTGGACAGGCATTTTGAGGTACCATCATTTTGTAGATTTGTTAACTGCTAGTTCTGGAGAGAGACTGGATTAAAACTGAATTTCAGTAAGAACTTGATTAAGTGAACTTTATAAGGTAGAGTTGATATTGATGTGACCTCTTTCCCTTGAAAGGAATTAAGCAATCAGCAAATGTTGAAAACCTGAAAGTGTTGAGGACACAAACGCAACTTGCTTTTTGCTTAACGATGGTGAGACAACCTCCAGAGAATTTCCTGTGAATAGAGTGATTGTCACCAACTCTAGTGGAGTATATCTTTTCCTGTACTATTCTTAGGGATCTATTTGAGTTGCTAATGTGCACAGGTTGCCAGCATTTGTATCAAGGTATCTGCCAGGGCAGGATTAGGGAGAAGCAAGAAGCAGGATATATTTTCCCCTCAGGGCTTAGAAAAGAATGTACTTTTTTTGATATAGATGAGATGAATTAAAGTCATTTCTAGTGTGTTTCTTTTTTATGCATAAATGAAAAATATAAACCCTTTCATTATATAGTGAGATAGAACTTGGCATTTGCTTATGTACATTCTGAGCTCTTTAAGTAAATGGATAATGGCTTTATACCTCATTGTATGCCTCAACTTCAGGATAGTGTATGGTGGGTACATAACAAGTAATCAAAATAAGTAAGCTTTGGATGTTCATGTCACTTTCCATGCTTATAAATAAAGTATTAAGTTCAGAGTGAAGATCACAGATCAAGGAGGAGTGTATTCGATCTATTTAAACTTTAAAGCTAATAGAAGGTGAAAAGGGGAAAGGGGCCTCAGGCTGTTTACCAAGTTTCATCCTAAAATGATATTTGCTTTGGAGGTGTTTGTTCTTTCTGAGCAGTATCGACTTATGCCAGATGAAAGAAAATCCAGGATACTTTTATACCTGAATAAATGGACAAGCCTCTTTGGGTACAATCATTTCATAGATTTGTTAACTGCTAGCTCTGGAGAGAGACTGGATTAAAACTAAATTTCAGTAAGAACTTGATTAAGTGAACTTGATAAGGTAGAGATAAACAGCTTGGAGCTTCCATTAAATTCAGAATGTTTAAGCCCTGAGTAGATGGCAATGTGTTTAATTACTGACTGTTGCATCAGGAACATTATATTCATAAGATATCCCTTCTTTCCTTCCTTCCTTCATTTAACAAATATATTTTGAGCACTACCAATGCCCTCCAGCCAAAGACCACCAGGAACACTTCTGTAGTTGAGCATATTGGCTTTGTTACTCATTACAGTGGGAAGAACATATACCATAAGGTGTCTCAGTAAGAGGGTATTAGAAAGAACTTATTGTAGAATTTTCGCTTTGGTTGGGTGATTTGTGGGAAGGTCTAGGGAAGCTGGGTTTGCTCTAGATTGGATGCTGTTATTAATAGAAGTGCCCCAGCTTTCTATATTTTGATAGAAATAAATCAATAAATCTTAAGGGAGGGGAAGCTGGAATGAGGATAAAGCTGTAATTGGTAAAGAAGCAGCAGTCACTTATTTTGGTCAAGAGAGGAGGTGTTTGGTATTGTGTGGGTGGCACAGGAGCCTTGTTTTTGTCTGCGCTTAGATAAAATTATGAAATGGCCTTGCACTGTCTCATGGTACCCTGCTTTCAGAGTAACCTGTCTATTGTTGGTATTCTGTGAAATTGCTTACATCTAACTGGAGAATAACATGGCCTAATTGTGAGTGCCAGGCTGAGTTTCAATTGTTAGGGACTGCTCTTTGTTTTTCTTTCTCAGCATCTACTTTGTGGCACACTTGGAGTGTGGCTCAATTGCTGGGAATTGAACAATGAATAAAAGAGACAAAAAAACCATGAAGTTTACATTCCAAATGGGGTAGAAAGAGAATAAAATGTATAAATAAATTATAATGTATTAGAGATGATAAGCGCTATGGAGAAAAAAATAAAGCAGAGCAAAGGAATAAGGATATGCGGGGGGGGGGGGGTAGGCATTTAAATTTAAAATAGGGAGGTCAGGGTAGGCTTCCCTATAAAGCTCACATTTGAGCAAAGACTTAAGGTGATGAAGGAATGTGTCATGAAGATTTGGGAGTGAAGAGCTGTCCAGGAATAGAGAACAGGCTGTCTAAAGCTTCCCAGGCAAGAACATGTCTGTTGTGTTCTAAGAACAGCAAGGAGCACTGTGTTTGCAGAAGAAGGTGAGGGAGGGGGTGGGAGGATATGAGGTCTGAGAAGTGATTGGGGCCAAATGGTTTAGGGATTTTAGGCCAATGTTAAGGGGCAGGCAGAATGATGCTACTTTTGATGACTTTGAGACTGGCTATCTCCAGGTGTGGCTTGGATAATGGCCTGGAGATCCCCTCTCTCCTGCATGGGAATGGCCAGATTAATTACACAGACTTCTTTATTAGTTGTTTGGATAGGAGGCTAAAGTGACCAATTAAAACCACTGTACTCAAGAGTTTGATTCAGAGGAAGTTCATACAATGGTTAGAAATTGAGATAGATAAGTACAGGATAGGTGTTATCAAGAGAAAGATCTTCAAATAAGGGAAATAACATTACTGTAAATGCAAATCACTCAAAAGTAAGTTTAGACATTTATGATGCAAAATAGGGCTTTGTGACCATTTCCTGCTTTTTTTTTTTTTTTTTTTTTTTTTTT
>JAQIFY010001467.1:0-14156 GCA_028533085.1 Varecia variegata | reverse complement strand
AAAATGGGAGGTATTAATTTGCCAGACTTCAAACTATACTACAAGGCTGTAGTTATTAAAACTGTGTGGTATTGGCACAAGTGCAGGGACACAGACCAGTGGAACAGAGCAGGTGTTTTTTTGATAAAATGATTTATTTTCCTTTGGGTAGATACCCAGTAATGGGATTGCTAGGTCAAATGGTAAGTCTACATTTATTTCTTTGAGAAGTCTCTATACATACTATTTTCCATAGAGGTTGTACTAATTTGCAGTTCCACTAACGGAGCATTAGCATTCCTTTCTGTATGCACTCCAGCATCTATGTTTTTTTGACTTTTTAATATGGCCATTCAGACAGGCGTAAGGTGATATCTCATTCCATGGGTCTATGTCTCTACTTTTATACCAGTACCATGCTGTTTTGGTTATCATAGCCCTTGTACTATAATTTAAAGTCTGGTACTGTGATGCCTCCAGATTTGTTCTTTTTGCTTAAGATTGCTTTGGCTATTTGGGCACTTTTTTGGTTCCAAATTAAGAGTAGAATTATTTTTACTATATCTGTGAAATATGACATCGGTATTTTGATGGGGATTGCATTGAATCTGTAAATCATGGTGGGCAGTATGGACATTTTGACAATGTTGATTCTACCAATCCGTGAGCATGAAATGTTTTTTCCATTTGTTTGTGTCATCTGCAAATTCTTTCATCAGTGTTTTGTAGTTCTCCTTGCAGAGATCTTTCAGATAATTAACCTCCTTGGTTAAGTATATTGCTAAGAATTTTATTTTCTTTGTAGCTGTTATGAATGGTATTGAGCCTTTGATTTGAGTCTCTGCATGACTGTATTTATGATATAGAAATGCTGTGCATTGATTTTGTAACCTGATACTTTGCTGAATTTATTTATCAATTCCAGGAGTCTTTTGGTGGAGTCTTTGGGATTTTCTAAATACCAGATCATATTGTCAGCAAAAAGTGATAGTTTGACATCCTTTTCTCTGATCTGGATACCATTTATTTCTTTTTCTTGCCTGATTGCTCTGGCCAGGACTTCTAGCACTATGTTAACTAGAAGTGGTGACAGCTGGCATCCCTGTCTTTTTCCAGTTCTTAGGGGGGATGATTTCAACTTTTCCCCATTCAGTATGATGTTGGTTGTGGATTTGTCATAGATGCCTTCTATTATTTTGGAGTATGTTCTTTCTATGCCTAGTTTATTGAGGGTTTTAATCATGAATGGGTGGTGGATTTCATCAAATACTTTTGCTGCATCTGTTGAGATGATCATATGGTCTTTGTTTTTGCTTCTGTTTATGTGGTTTATGTGGTGAAACGTGTGTATTGATTTGTATACATTGAATTATCCTTGCATCCCTGGGATGAAACCCACTTGATCACCGGGAATTGTTTTTTTCTGATGTGCTGTTGATTTCAGTTTGCTAGTGTTTTCTTGAGGATTTTTCTATCCGTATTCATAAGGGACATTGGTCTGTAGTGTTTGTTGTTGTTGTTGTTGTGTCCTTTCCTGCCTTTGGTGACACTGGCTTAATATAATGAGTTAGGGAAGATTCCCTCCTTCTAGATGTTTTGGAATATTTTCTATATGATAAGTACCAGTTCTTCTTTGTAGGTGTGGTAGAATTTGGCTATGAATTCATCTAGTCCAGGGCTTTTTTGGTTGGTAAATTTTGTTACTGCTTTAATCTTTCTGCTCATTATTAGTCTTTTCAGGATTTCTATTTCTTCCTAATTGAGTCTTGGGAGATTGTGTGTTTCTAGGAATTTACCTATTTCCTCTATGTTTTCTAGTTTATGTGGGTAGAGGTTTGCATAGTATTCCTGGATGATATTTTGTATTTGTATAGTATCAGTTGTAATGTCTTCTTTTTCATTTCTGATTGAGCTTATTTGGTCATTTCTCTTCTATTTCTGGTTAATCTAGCTAGGGTTCTATTGATTTTGTTTATCTTTTCATAGAACCAACGTTTTGTTTCGTTGATCCTCATATTGATTTTTTGTTTTCTATTTCTTTTAGTTCTGCTCTGAGATTTACTATGTGTTTTCTTCTGCTGGCTTTGGATTTGATTTGCTCTTCCTTTTCTAGCTCCTTGATATGTGTCATTAGGTTGTTAATTTGTGATCTTTCTGTCTTTTTGATGTAGGCATTTAAGGTAATAAATTTTCCCCTTAGGGTTGCTTTCATTGTATCCCATAGATTTTAATAGCTTGTGTCCCCTTTGTCATTCAGTTCAAGGAATCTTTTGATTTCCATCTTAATTTCATCATGACCCAAGAAGCATTCAGCAGCAGGTTGTTTAATTTCCATGACTTTTTGTACCTTGGAATTGATTTCTAGTTTTATATCACTGTAGTCTCAGAAGATATATGGTATGGCTTTTTTTTTTTTTTAATTTGCAGAAACATGTTTTGTGGCATAAGGTGTGATTAATCTTGGTGAATACCTCATGCGTTGATACGAAGGATGTATATTCAGTAGTTTTGGGGTAGAATGTTCTGTAAATATGTTAGTTCTATTTATTCTAGAGTCCTTTTTATGCCCAGTGTTTCTTTATTCATTTTCTGCTTCGATGATCTATCAAGCTCTGTCAGTAGGGGTTTGAAGTCCCCAGAAAGTATGACATTGATCTTTATCTCTTTGCTTACATCTAATAGAATTTACTTTATGAATCTAGGGGCTCCCAGGCACAGCCAGAGCCTCAGAGCCAGAGCCACAGCCTGGAGGTAAGACAAAAGCTATGTGGGAAATAATATCAATACCTAGTACTAATAATAGTAATAAAATTATTATTTCTAACAAATGTTAAGTATTTAGCATTTTAAATGTACTAAATAATTTTATCTTCATAAAAGATAAAAAATTATCAGCTTGATGCTATTAATAGCCCTATATCATAGATGAGATAACTGAGACAAAAAAAGATTATGTACATCACTCAAGGATGTAGATCAAATAATTTGTAGTGATGCCACAAATTCAAATCTAAGCAATTTGACTGCTACTTCCAAGCTCTCCAGCAGTAACTAATAACTAAGATTATTGCTTTAAAATTCTGGATGCCTGTATTGGTCCAATTTGTTAAAGGTAAACATAAGAATTAGAATATTGAACATATTGTATGATTATTGAGGGCAATTTTATATGTGTATACTTTCTATTATTAGTACTATGATGTTTTTCAGTGCAATTTAGAAAACTTAAATTTTTGACATAAGTTCAATAAGAAGCCTGGATAATGAGACCCATTTATTTAATTACCTATATAACCACCTAATCTATCAAGACATTTCTGAATTAGAGCAAAAGGAAATAGTTTTTTTCCCCTTTACTGTAACTAAATGGTGAAACTATTGGCTAAGCCTGTAAAGATTAATTATTTGAGGGCTAAGGTTAGTGAAAGTTTAGGGTAAATAATTATGTAGTATGAATTTGTAATTTCTGAATATGTGATTTTAAGGGATGAAAAATATAAAGTGGGATTTCAAATCATAAGTAGAGAGAATACTTCCATTTCAAGGAGGATCTAAAGAATAGCAAAGCTCAACTGCCAAGTTATATTATTAATAACTAGTAACTGCAAGTTCTGCATGGTACTCCCAGAGTAATGTTGTGAATTAAGATTTTTCCCTTCTGTGAGATGACATATCCCACTTACTGAATCTAAATCATCCAACGTTGTGATCATAATAATGCTATGTTTTAAAATATGTATATGATATTCCCATATGCATGAAGATCACACTAAATTTCATAAATTGTTTAGTTAAGTGTGTACAGATGATACACTTGCTTGATATTATTTCAGGGATGATGTTTAACTTCCTTAAAACTGCTGTATAGGCAACTCCTTTACAATTATGTTAATATTCAACAAGGTAGTCCTACCTAATGCCTTGAATAAGAATGTAAACAAATGAAAATAATAAATCATAACTTAAGAAACAGTGTCAGTTAAATTGAGGTAAAATCACAAGAATTTTTATATGTATGGCATGGGGCAACAATGCTTACATATGGTTATGTGATTTGAAAACACTTGGTTAAAGTTAAACAAATTTCTTTACTATAGACATTCTGCTTGCTTGTAATTTGTTAATTGAGTTGTAAATCTAAGAGAGGCCTCCAACTTGTTTTAATGTTGTACTTTTTAGAGTATTTTTCTTCATATGTGGTTATCCACCTGAACAAAATTGAAAATTCAGAATAAAGTAAAACAACTTGTTTCTTTTGGTGCCCTAGAATGGATTTCATAGACTATAAAGCTTGAAAGGAAAGCACCTAAAGGATCATGTAATCACATTTTCTCTTTTAACTGCAGAGGTCATTGAGAATCAGATACAATAACAATTTCCCCAAGTCACACAGTACTAGTAGTAGCAAAACTCCACCTAATTTTCTAACTTGAGCTGTTGAATACTACATTTAACATATTAGTGCTTTCATATTAAAAATTTCTTGTAGTTTATTTATAGAACATGTATGTTAATCTTCTAGCCCTAACTCGACCAAAAGTTCTCAGATGACAGGAATGGGGTCCTTCCCTTCCTTTACATTCCCATGGGTATTGAGTCTATCGCAGGCACACAATAAGCACCAACTTACTCGCTGATTATTGCATGAACATAAGAACAAGCCAAGTGAAGAGAAGCTGAGTACCAGCTTCCAGAGTGTTCAGCTGCAGCAGGAGCAGCAGCAGGGACCATTCATACGGAGTCCCACCACCAACCTGGACCTGCTTCGTGGGGTCATAATGTCTCATGTGTTCTGTTCTGTCTTGTTCACTTATAACTTTATTTCTAAGCGAGGGATTGCCTCTGCCAATATTTGAAATGCATTCTCAGCCATTCATCTGCCAAAGCACACCCAGATATTGACTCAGTGATTTCGAATAGCTAGATAGGGCTATGCATTCTTCTAGTCACACAAAAACCATCTCATTGAGAGAGGAGTGAATGAATGCAAAGTTGTATCTGTTGTAATATCCTCTCTTGATCAGTTAGACTATCTACTGCAGGTGAAAATGCTATGTAACTTATTTGAGAGGAAATACTTTGCATTATAATTGTTTGTTTGTCTCTGCATTCTGTGCAATCTTTAATTTTCTCACTTGCATTTGCCATTGTCTTTGAAAACTTTATCACCTTCATCATTCATAATTCAGATTCTGATAAGTGGAAGTTGGTAAAATACATAAAAGATGAGCTTATTTTTATTTTATTCACATTTTTATTATCTGTGTGTTTATGGCTTTTGTTTGTTCTGAATTATTATTTTGGTAGCTGAAAGTCCCTAGGCTTCAACAGCCTGTGGGTACAAATAAGGTCAATTTGATTAGATATCACTATCTCATAAGCCCCCACCTATGGGAAGAAAGCATCTGAGATTCACATTTGTATTTCCTTTCCTGTTTGAAACGTCTGTGTGCCTCCTAGGATATGGCTTATCTGCTTTCTTTTATCAACCCTGGCTGCTTCTTATGCTACCTACCTCTGCTGTTCTCTCCGGGCTCTCGCTTGATGTTTGCTCTGCTGGAGCTGCACTGCCACAGCAGTGCCAGTCTGCCCAGAGCTTGCCTCCAGCCTTCACATGGGCTGTCACTGCAGTCTGTCTGGCATTCTCACTCAAACCCCAGGTGGGATGGCAACTGATGCTACCTCTCCCACCAGTGCTCAATAAAGGCCGTTGTTTGTTGCATACTGCTTCTTCAACCCCTCGAGTGGATGATTGGGTTGTATCTTCTCCACCACCATGATGTATGACAAAGATTTTCCTTGGCAAAACTTCAGTTTGGCTCCTTTGAGCACTCTTCTCAATCAGACCTCAGTCTTGGGCTTCCATTTCCATCCCTGCTGTATCTAGTTTTAGCAAGAATCATGCTAACTCAGTTTAGAGAGAATCCTCTCACCCTTAGTGTGTGCTCAAATTCCTCACCCCCTACCATCTCCTGGGTGATATCTGATCACCTCGGCCTACTCTTAACAAGAATCCTATTAGGTCAGTTTAGCAAGAATCCATCTAGACTTGATGTCTTCTCTTGGTAATTTTCCATCTGTTGACTCATTTAATCTTCTCTTTGGCTATGAATCCCCTCTTTTTCTTTTTTGTATTTGTAATTGCCCTCAATCTCTCTCCCTCTTATTGTGTTATATTGGCATCTATCACAATAGTCCTGAATAGTCTTCCTTATCATTTTAACAAGTGTCAGAATATTTTTTCTTTAACAATTATACTCTTTGGTAGGTTTATTTTGGTGGCAAAGTGATATATTCTTAAACAAAGACTTTTCTTGAACAGTGCATTCCCGTGAAAGTCTATGGTCCAGAAAGGACCCACAAAGTGACCCACAAAGCTCACTGATCGATGGAGAAACAATAGTTTTCCTGACATGAGTCATTTAATAACCATATTCATATTAATAGTTTACATTTAACAATACATTTCTCCATGATTGGCCCTAAGTATCTATAAGTGTACAGAAATAATTTTCCTTCTATTTTAGATGAATCTCTAAAATTCTAAGACAGAAAAGGTAATGAGATATATTTGCAGTGTTGAACCAAACTTCCTGACCAATGAACGTACATACACACAAACACACACATCCGATTCTAGAAAGACTAAAACACCACTGTACACATGTATTCAAATATGTGTGCATATATTCATGTATAACTTACATATATGTTTATGTGTATACGGTAGTCATGTATTCTTTCTAGGATCAGTGTTATATATGGAATGTGGTATTTGCCTGCTTTACAGTATTCACTTTTATTTCTGGAAAGGCCTTACAAATAAACATTATTCAAAGCAGTAAAGCATTTAAAATTACATTAAGGTAGAATCAGGTTTTTTGGTAGTCATAATAGAGTAGGAAAGCAGCATGAAGTGAACAAAGGGCTGCACAGCGGGAAATTTATGCTAGTGAAGAAGTAATTCACACCTGTTAACTACTGTGAATAGAATGAGACACAACACCAAGCTTTCATCTAAATACAATGCTGGTTGTTTTTTTTTTTTTTTTTTTTTTAATTTTAGACATCTTAAACTTTTTTTGCAAAAATAGTTCCTGAATTAAATGATTCAGTCTATGGAATAAGATAGAATAATGCCTCAACAAAGATAATGTGTAATGTGGTAAGAAGAAATGCAAAGACATAAAATAGTGAACAAACTATATCATTATGTTCCATAAAGATATTAGGAAATAAAAAAGAAAAAAAGAATGAGCAAATTAATTTAAAAAACAAAAATATGCAGAGTCAGTAGTCTACTGGTTATAGGTCATTATATTGAAATATAGGAGACATCCTCTTGCCTTCTTGTAATGAAATTTGTTTATGATGAGTTAATGGTGAGATAAAACATACCCAGTGCTCAAGATCCAGAGAGGTACATAGCTAAAAATAAGAATCTCTATGCATATTTAACAAGTGAAAGAAAATTCTAGAACTCAATGGGGAAAATGTTTGTCCTAATGATATTTTATCTGCAATGTTGAATCAAAATTCATTACCAATGAATGGATGGATAAACTGAAAGAAAGGGGATAGAAAGATTCAAATTCTGAACAAAATCCATCTCATATAACTTATTCATTTGGCTACTTTCATTTGACTCATTTGCTTTGAAGTATTACTGAGTCCACATACTTTCATAGATGTTTAAGACTGAGAATAGTCATTGTTCACAGAGACCAAAAAGTTAAAAAAAAAGTAGAGTGGAGTACGGAGGCATAATAAGTAAAATCAAGAATTCAGAAACTTACTTAACCAGACTCATAGGTTTTATTTTTTAACACTATATATTGAGCATTATTTTCTTTTTATTATTTATGAAACAAATTGTATCATACAATGATTTTGCAGGCATAGCCCTAACAAAGTACCACCATGAAAAGAAGCATGGCAATCACAGGGGAACAAGAGAAGAGAAGAGCAGTGAGAAGTTATCTCCCCTTCTGCCAGGACTACTTAACCCCCAAGTATGGTTGATTACTTTTCTCCTTTTTCAAAACTAGTCATGGTCTAGAAGAACCCAATTTCTATAACATGGTTTTCTAGCTAATCCTTCTTTCCTTAGAGAGCATATTTGAGTAGTTTGTTCTTCATAAGAGATCACTTTCATCATTTCATAAACTGACCTTGCTTTCATACACCCAAAAAACCTGAACCCTTGACTAAGCCTTCAAGGCCAACATGAGTAGACACCACTATCTTATTTTACCTACACAATTCTTCTTGGTATTTCTCTCCACTGTCACTCTCCTGCCCACTTTGACCACATCTATTCTGCATCTCCACTGCCCTCCAACTTGCACTGTGAGTTTGGACATTTCCATCCTAAAATGATTCTTCTTTCAAAGGAAAAACATTTCATTTTCTGAAGTGGACATCTACTCCTGTGAACTCCAAATATGAAAATTTTTAATATTTTTGGGTGATCTTCAATATTATTACAGCAATAAAGAAAAAAAAGGCTCTATGAAGATACATCTATCTCATGAACCTCCAACTTTATGTGATCAAATCAACATGATTATTTTACTCTAAAGTTTCAAAGTCTTATGTATTTTCAAACCTGTCTGTGGAATTCCTCTATTTATAGTCTAACTTCTATGCTTTTAAATGCTTAGAAATGTAATAAAGATCTAGGGTAATCAATCATCCTAGTTTGCCAGGGACAGAGGGTTTCTAGAACTGGAGACTTTCAGTGCTAAGACGAGAAAGACTGGCACAAACTGGAACAAGCTGTTCACCACACAAGGATGTCAAGTACAAAACAGTAAAAGTGGTTACATGGTGCTGATAGTAGGTTACATTAAATGAGCACATATTTAGTATTAAGCATTCTGCTAAATGGAGTCTTTATGGAAAAAGGAGTTTCTGCTCCTATTTTCCAATGGCCATAAAATATGAATATACAGACTTTTAATTTTTAAGATTAAGTTATTTGACTAATGTTAGTAAACTTGGGTTAACTGTTTCCAAAGACTGATAGAGAAGGTTTAGTAGCAGCCTGGCAAACCATGGGTAAACCACAATGTATGAGGTGAAATATAAACTAATAATGACACTTATTGGCATATCAAAGATATGTTATTAGTGTTTGATAATTTTATAGTGCCAGTGATAGCATAGTGGTAAAGAGTGGGTGCTGTTGTTAGACTGCATGTATTTAAATTGGCTTTACCACTCAAAACCTTAGTTTCATATTCTTTTAAATTTGGGTGCCAATAGTTAACTACTTCATAGAATTCTTCCTAGTTTCAAATGAATAATGCCTAAACATAGATACGAATGCACGTAATGTAGAGAAAACTGATGATGATGATGATAATGGTGGTGATGATGGTGGGGTCGAGGGTGCTCAGAACCCCATTCATAACACAGAACCCCAGAATGACTTGGAAATTCAACGCAACATTTCCTTCTGAAGATGAGATTGTAAGGTGGATCTGAAAACAGGAAAATATTTTAACTGTTAAGGAACACCTGCACAATCTGCTTCCTCAGCCTGTATAGCCAGGATACTGTGTTTAACCCAGTATAGTAGAAGATGAAGAGCTCACCATTTCAAGAAGCTTAAGAGAGAATTATTTAGAGAGACTCTGGACCAGAGAATTCCTAAAAACAAGATGATTAAATAAAGAGACCTCCACTTTTTTGTTCACCCTTGCTTCTCAGAACACTTCCTGTCACCAAACAAACTGACAAAAATAGAAGTGAGTATTTCCGTATGTGGTAACCAATATAGACACTAGAGAGGGAACTATCAGTGAAACAATCCACTCTAGGCCCACCAGTGACTGTGCCTAACATTGGCCACAGAGATTTCAATAAAGAGCATCAGAAATTCGAAAAATGAGCCTCTAAAGGAAAGATACGTACCAAAGCAAACAAAAAGAAAAAAACAAAAAAGAAATTAAAATGAAGGAAACAGAGATAAGACCAAGGAAAGCAACCTTTAGAAAGAAAACAAATCAAAACCCTATGAAAAAATTTCCACTTCTGCATGCAATATAGGAAGGTGTGAAAGTACATTGTCCGAACTCTATAAACAAAAAACAAAATTCAAGTAATTCACAAAATCATAACTTTTCTTGAGCCCATCTGAGAGCCCATCTGAGATTATAAGACAAATGAGTGAAATAAATTCCAAAGAGGGACAAACCCCTCAGGGACAGCTGGGACACAAAACCTATATCATCTTTGCCAGACCATGGGATTAAGAGGTGATCTTCATTAAAAGGGAGTAAGGAGAAGTTAGTTACAATTCTCACAAATTTCTTTCTTCCTCCTCCTCCTCCTTCTTCTTCCTTTTTTTTTTTCTTTTTTTTTGAGACACAGTCTAGCTCTGTCACCTGGGCTAGAGTGCAGTGGTGTCATCATATCCGTGATCAACAGAAGGGAAATAGCATCATGGGTGTGCCTCATGAAAAGTTCATGGATACAAGATAGCTCCAAGTTCAGTATTTGTTTTTATTACACTATTTAAATTTGCATATGTTTGGTAAATGATAACTGTTTTTTTAAAAAATCTATCAATCCATTTTCATCATTTACCTCTATAATTACACTATATAGATCTTCAGATTAATATTATAGTTAAAATTATCTAACTATGGTCTTATATTCTATGGTAGTCATTATTAAATTAACTAATTTGGATAATTCACAATGAATTCTGTGAATGCTTGGCATAATCTGAGATCACACTATAATATAGTAGTTAAAATATCAACCTCTCATATTGCATCATCTGGGTTCAAATTCTGTTTCATCATTTGCAAGTTACTTTAGCAACTAATTTAATGTCTCTAAGCCTGGCTTTTCTCATCTGAAAAATGGGCTTCCCAAAGTTAACTGTTTTTTAGCTACTTTGTAAGAATAAAAGTTATCTAATATGTAAGAGGTACTATCTGGGACATAGGAAGCAATAAATATGTATTAAATATTATAATCAAATGAGATTTCAAATTTCTAAAATTTCTAGACATATTTTGGAAAGTTTATTCAATTTAATAAAAAATGAGTTAGAATCTATCCAATTATTGAATGATTGATTACACCTCACCAGAAACACTCATAATAACTGTAGCTGAGTCACAAAAATGAACATACAGAAATTAAGTAGTGAAACGTTTGGATATTCATTATAGTTAAAATCATTTTGTTTGAACAGGAGTAGTCTATGAAAGTCAGAGAATATAGAAGATGAATGTATCTTTTCTCCAGCAGTGATAAACCTATCTATATGTAAGTCTCACAGGGCTAATGTAATTTATGTGCATTTTTTATACACCCTCTTCTCTGCCAAGGACATTCTCATATTCAACATATTGGTGTAGAAGCAAGACTTCCATATCAGTTAAGAATAACCATTCTTAAGTTATATGACATACGACATACACACACATATGTGTGTGTGTGTGTGTGTGTGTATATATATATATATATAAAATTTCCCCTGCAAAACTTATGAAAATGTAGTTTTAACAGAGACCCAACTTGGTTCTTTGTTTAACAATTCTTTGATAACAGCTGCTTTTCTAAAAAAAATTTTTTTAAATGAATTATTCATAGAATAATTGTTTTTAGTTCAATTACTTATAATACTGAAAATGCATTATAATGTGTAATTATATTTTTCCAACATAATTACTAAGTATAATGACAATGTATAATTCTTTATGAGACTACATGAAGAAAATTGTGTTGCTCATGCATAATGTTAATAATAAACTTTGTTATTCAAAAAAATTATGATGATTTTTTGTTTCAAATAGACCATACGATTATTTCACAGATAGGGAGAAATGATTTTCTGTTTAATGTCAGATAAAACCTTGAAAATGAAAAATTTTGGAAATTCTAATATCATAATACACTTCAAACTTGTGTTTGTATTAATACTATAATTTCCCCATGGCAAAAATTGGTTCGTACTGAAAAAAATGATACAAAATGTTTCGGCAAAGTGAAATCTTCCCATACAAATAAGCCACACTAAGTGAAAATAAAATAACATATATCAAATTAGACATTCCCAGGACCAAACTACATGTTTTTGTTATGTAAGGAAATTTAGGAAGGCATACTTTCTATTTTTGGTCATTGAATCTCCTTCACTAAGTGACTGTTTTAGTTAATCCAACTATGCCAAATTATTCAGCATCCTATGTTCCTTACTTGTGGGTAGTTAGCAAACTAGGAAATCTGAGTCACTCTAATATTGATGAAGTTTATAATTAAGAAACAGTTACTTTTCACCTAAAATTTAAAAGAACATCATAATAATAGTAACTCTAAATTCAAGTTTTCCATATAACACAGTTTTAAAGCTAAAAGAAGCAGCAAGATATGTTCTAATTATTTTTATTTAACAGCAAAACCTTCATATACACTATATAGTTCAACTATGTCTAAAGATAAATTATCTTCAATTGTTCTACTTCATTTTTTCTACATAACAAAAATGTAAATTGAAATTTGGCTTAAAGAATAATTTTGTTTTAGTGGACATTTTAATAATGTAAATTTTTTCATATATGCATGTCAGAGAACTACCAAATTCTTTGTCAGGGATGCTGTCCATAATTCCATTAAAAATGTAGTTTTTGTTTTAATTGAGAAGAAATGTACTTCATTTCAGAAGTATTAAAAATACACACTTAGAAGTAGGTCTCTGTAAATGGCTCGGAAGGAATCTAAATCACATCACGCATGAAAAAGACAGAACACAGAAACAATGTTAAGAACATTTGTTTCCCTTCTTTGACTGTATTCTATTGCCAGAGTTATCTGAATGCCAAACTTAAACTTTTGGGGTGATTGGGCATTAGATTTTTGGGTTCAGTTCCTTTCATTAGCATGTAAAGACAATATATTTCATACATGACAGATATTGGTTTGTGAAAAACATAGTACCAACACTACTGAAATTTCTCTTTAAGGCTTTTATTTGTGATTTTTGATTTATTTGAAACAATATACAAACATTATTGCAAAACTGAAAGAGAAAATCCATTGAAAGACTCTGAACTTTAATTGGGATTCCCCCCTAAAAAAGTATATCTATAGACTGATAAATCATCATTTTTAGGATACAGTTTTAATAACAAAGTTCATTTTAGTCCATTTGAACAATGATAGAGGAAAGCAGGGTGATATAGAAAATTAACTGAATGAATCTGAGATCAAAGTTAGAATATATAAAATATATTGGCAGAAAGTGACATAAAAACTCTTTCTTTATACTTTCTAGTGCGTGAATGTGAAACAATAAAAATACAATAAACATAGTTATGACAAAATCATAACAAAGACAATATTTCTGAAACCATTTATATATCAGAAACATTATTTTTTTCTCTACAGTTCCATATTCTCTCATGTTTTGGGATAAGGCACGATCAAGCACGTCTCTTATACTGGATGATAAGATAAAAAAGATGAAATAGAACAGTTTTAGGACTTTTTTCTCAGAGTAAAGTAACATGTTGGAAAATATTCTGATAATGCAACTGTTTGTGTATATTCTGGATATATTATCCTTGGTTAATTAATACACATATATAAAAATAGATTTATAGGATAAAACCTCAGCGGGGTATAAGTTTAAAACATTTTAGTTTTATCCACCAAAAAATTTTAAAAGACTTCTATGTATCAGACATTAAGGAAAAGAGAGAATTCTCTGGAACTTTAAATCCATGAAAATACAGTCCACTTAACCTATGTGTCATAGTAGTAATACATTAAAAATGTATTTTGCGAAAATTTTTTCCCATTCTGTGGGTTGTCTGTTAATTCTCGTGATTATTTCTTTGGCTGTGCAGAAGCTTTTTAGTTTAATCAGGTCCCATTTATTTATTTTTGTTGTTGCTGTGATTGCCTTAGGGGTTTTCTTCAAAAATTCTTTGCCTAGACTGATAACAAGAATCTATTCAGAACTCAGGAAAATCAGTAAGAAAAAATCAAACAACCCTATCAAAAAGTGGGCAAAGGACATGAATAGAAATTTTTCAAAAGAAGATATAAGAATGGCTAGCAAACATATAAAAAAAATGTTCAACATCTCTAATCATCGGGGAAATGCAAATCAAAACCACAATGAGATATCACTTAACTTCAGTGAGAATGGCCTT
>JAQIFY010001466.1:0-14157 GCA_028533085.1 Varecia variegata | reverse complement strand
CAAGAGCTTTGCCTCTCTTTTGTCCACTCTACAACCAATTTATGACCAATTCTTTTGCAACGTATCACGTAGGAACCAATTGTCCTCTGTCAGCCCACTAACACTACCTTAATATAGGAGGCATCTCTAACTATGGTTACTTGTCATTCCCACCTAACACACCTTAAGCCTTTTCCAGTATTCAAGAATATTGCCTCTCAAGTACAAATTTTATCATATGTGTGTTGACTTAGTTTCTTCATATTCTTTATATTCCTTAAAGACCCAAAGTGGGGCATGCCTCACAGTGGAATGTATAAGACAGTATATTGGAAGGAAAGAAAATACCAACAGTTTACATTCAAGAGCACTAATCATTAACATTGTGGGTTGCCACTAATGCCTACTGATGATTTATAAATAACTACAATGTTGGGAATGTGCTTAGTACATTTTTAAGACCACTGCTATGTAGGGAAAAAAGTCTAATATTATCCATAATATGCCCACTGCCTACCTCCATGTGCCTTTTCCTTCTTAGAGCTCAGAGACTGTTTACTAACATACTGTGCCTTTTGCTATTTCCTGAATGTACTAACTGGTTTTTTCTCCCCATGAATTTTTAAAAGCCGATGCCCTGTATTCCTACAAAACAAATTCATTGTGAGTACAAAACTTTTATGTCCTCAATGAAGCCTCGGAGTACAAAATGAAATTTTTCTTTGCTTTATGACACTTTCCCTTGTACGTATTTCTGTCATTGCATCTATAATACCTATTGAGTGCATGTATTTACATGTGTGCCTCTTTCTTAGCCTATAACTTCCCATAAGCAGGGTCAGGGTTTTATTCATTTTAGTCTACCAGGCAACCAGTTACATTCAGGACAAATAGTGTGATCTCAGTATATTTAGGATGAGATAATCAGTAAATACAGATGAATGTATTTTCAGCGAGACTTTTGTACAATATAAAACACAAATAACAAAACTAGTCTGACCATCGAACATTGTCAGAACTAGGTCTCCAATATCTAGTTCTTACCCATTTCCGATCACTTCAGGATGAATTAGAGTATGCCCTTACAGGGATCAGTGTCATTCAAGGATGTGACTGTGGACTTCAACCAAGAGGAGTGGCAGCAACTGGACCCTGCTCAGAAGGCCCTCTATAGGGATGTGATGTTGGAAAACTATTGCCACTTCATCTCTGTGGGTAAGGAACACTCCTTGAATCTTTCAGTGTCATGTATCTCTTTCCAGGCATTCCTGAGACTTATAGAACTTTGAATTTCAGGGATCAGAGGTGATGAATCCTCTGATCCCAAAATGTTAGCAAAAAATATGATTATATCCTCACTTGTATAATGCAAGGTAATGCTCATCTGCTACCTTGAATGTGTATCTTCCTCTTACTTCAATAATTTTAAAGCCCAAACAGTTTAGACCAAGTCTCATTTTTTCATTATCAGGGTTTCACATGACTAAGCCTGATATGATCCGCAAGTTGGAACAAGGAGAAGAGCTATGGACACAGGGAATTTTTCCATGTCAGAGCTACCTAGGTGAGTCTGTACAAATAAAATCCAGTGGATATTAAATCTCAGGCAGTTGATGCCTTTGAATGTTTCTGGGGATTTATTTTTTAAATGTGATAAAATACACATAATATTAAATTTTCCATCTTAAACAGTTTTTAGCATATAGTTCAGCAGCATTGTAGTTCACCATCATCCATCTCCAGAACTTGCATCTTACAAAACTGAAACTCTGTACCCATTAAATAATAATTTCCTTTTACCCCCACTCCCTGAACCCTTGCAACCATTATTCTACTTTCTGTCTCTGTGAATTTGACTACTCCAGGTACCTCTTGTAAGTGGGATCATATAGTATTTTTCCTTTTTGTGACTGCCTTATTTTACTTAACATAATGTCCTCAAGGTTCATCCATGTTGTAACATCTATTAGAATTCCCTTTCTTTTTAAGGCTGATTAGTATTCCTCTGTGTGTGTGTGTGTGTGTACACCACATTTTGTTTATCCATTCATTCATTGATGAACACTTGGGTTGCTCCCATCTTTTGGCTACTGTAAATAATACTGCTGTGAACATGGATATACAAATATCGGTTTGAGTTCTTGCTTTCAGTTCTGTTGGGTATATACACAGCAGTGGAATTGCTGGATTGTATGGTAATTTTATGTTTAATTTTTGAGCAGTCACCATACTGTTTTCCACAGTAGCTATACCTTTTTACATTCCTACCATCAGTGCACAAGGGTTCCAATTTCTCTACATCTTCACCAACATTTATTATTTTCTTTTCTTGAGAATAGCCATCCTATTAGCGATCTATTTCTAAAGGCCTTAGATCTGTGAAGTACCTATACATGGCTGACTTTCATGCCTCTAAAATCTAAATTTTAGGTTTGAACATTACTCCCCATGTAAATTGTTTCCTTGTTTGCCTGTGTTTATAGAAATATTGGATGCTATTACTTTACCAAGAATCTGTTTCATGTTTTCCAGGTATAAGGTACATGGAGATCTTAAGTGTAAAGTTCTTTGAGTTCTGACAGAAGTATAAGCCCATGTATCCCACACCCCAATCAAGATAAAAGATGCTTCCATTAACCCATTAGATTCCTTCAGGCCTCTTCCAAGTCAGTCCCTCCCACTAGGACAGGCACAGTTGTGATATCTACCAACATAGATTAGTTTTGTCTATTTTAGACCTTTTTCATGTCTCTTTCACTCAACTTAATCTCTGAGAGATTTATACATGTTTTTGCACACATAAGTAGTTTGTTATTTTAATTGTGAAATAGTATTCAATTATGTGACTATACCAGTTTGTTTATGCATCTCCACTTGAAAGACATGTGGGATGTTTCCAATTTAGGACCATTATGAATAAAGCTGTATCTGTTCACTAATATAGATCTTCCAAATGTTGACACATTTCCATATACAATATAAAAAAGCCAAAACCCACATTTGTTAATATCATCAGCAATCTCATCAGAAAAATCTGTTAGGTATTGGGAAACTGACAGATTCACAGTAGAAAATTCAAGCTTTCTAACGTAATAATCTGTACTTGAAAGCTTAAATTTTATCATTGGCAACAAATATTGGCAGATAATTTTCTTTGGAGTAACAGGTTCACTTTGTTCATTCTCAAGAAAATGTCTGCCAGATACCCATATCTGAGTAATAGTCAGTTGTACTATTAAGTAACAGTGATCTTCCCCCAAAACTATGAATATTCAGTTCTCAAGTCAAATAATTTTTGTAACTTTTCCTTACAAAATATATCATACTCTGGTATATGATAGAAGTGCTTTATGCATGCTTCTTTAATCATCACATAGAATATAAAAAGATATGTACTCAAGGATGGAAATCTAATAAAATTAATGATTTATGCTCATGTGCCAGCATTTTACCCACTGCATTAATCAAATTTTTAATTTCTATATGTTTTGACATCTTTGAAGGGGGGCGGGGGCGGACCTTGCTACCTGGGGTGAGAGACTGCCCTCCCAGAGTTAGCTAATTCCTAGAGACAGTAAACAACTTGTCTGTGAACTCATCTTTCATAACAAACCAACCAAACCTAAGCCCATACTCCCAACCACCTCCTTTATTCAGCTCTCACAAACTAAGCCAATATATTCCCTGCTGTAAATCACCTAAGTCCAGGTACCGACAACTAAAGACCACCCCAAAACCCATAGCCTGCCAGCACTATTCAAACTAGCCAATTCTAAGCTGTTTGCTCTGCCCTGCCTTGCCTTTCCCCTAGAAACGCCAATGAAAGTTGTAGCCTAGGCTTTTCCCCCTTGCTCCTTTCTGCCTTCTGACCAAACTTGGTGTTGCCTCATGTGGCCATTTGTAGTGTGGCATGCCCCCTTCCTTTCAGGAAATGTAAATAATAATCTTTCAACAGCACTAGGTGCTCCCTGTTGTCATTCAGTCACTCCATAAATTAAAATCCATTGGTACAAATGAGATACCCACCATTGCTTTTACCCCATTAGTACAAACATAAATGCAGTAAAAAAGACAAATGAAGTGTTATTAGTAATGAAATTAGTTTTTCCCTTGCAGATACTCCCCATCACCCCCAACATAAGGGTCTCAAGTGCCAGAAGTTCATGTGTCACACTTTGGGAACTAGTGGTTTAGTTGTTTCATCTTGTTTTTCTTCTCTTTCTTTAGCATTTCAGTCCTCTATATTCCTTCTTTTGTTATAATCTCCTATTTGTAAGAATTCTTCAATCTATCTAAAAAATAAAAATGAAATCATTGTTTAATATTTGCCTTCCTCTTGGTTTTTCTTTTCTTTTCCTGTGCAATGCCTTATACTTGTTTCCTGCACTCAGTTTCATGTCCCATTCTCACCATGAGACTTACCATCAGATTTCAAAATCCATATGCCAGTGATAATTTCAGAATCACAATTTCTTTCCAGTATGTGCTTCATATCATAGTGCTGAGCATCATTCCTGATATCTACCCACCTTGATTTGGGTGAAAAATACTAACTCATTCTCATCCTATTTCCTTGAGTACCTTTTCACATCTTGGTTGCTTTTCTTTCCTTTATCTACATTGCCTGGGACAATAAATATTTGTTGAACAAATGAATCTTGTTTCATTAGGCCTCTGATTGGTGTCTTTCTCATGTGTCCTTAAAGGATCTTTATTCCCCCTCAGTTCTTATCTTCATAAAAGTCCTGCAGACTATAATAATCTGGCCCATTCTCAAGTTGTGATTTCCTTGTTTTATATGACTGGCTTTTAGATAGATATATCAGCCCATTTCTCATACTTGAACTCTAGTGGTATATGTTTATCTTCATATGGGAGTATGACTATCAGCTGTCTTATCCTTTTGGTTATCAGTATATCAGAATAACAATTATCTTTTATTTGTTTATTCTCGTTTCTATAATCAGCCAGTAGTATCAGATTGACTCTGTCATCTCTATTATACTTTCTTAATAGTCTCTCCACAATTTGTGTTATATTATCTCAGCCTGTGAAATATCTTTACATCCTTTTATATTCTCATTTGCCATTGACATCTTCCAAAGTGAGAGCCTTGTCATTTCAGGTGTGGACTGCTGTAATGACTCTTTGGATTTACCATGATTTTTCCGCAGTTTTTTAAATTTATTCTGTCAATATGCTAAAAATATATGACTTATTATATCCCTCCTTCTTCAAGGGCTGAGAGAATAGTGCCCCATCTGGTCATTCTAAATCTATTTCTCTCTTTGACTAAGAACTTTTGATCATCTCTATTTGTTCAAGTCTCCTAAATATACTCTATATACAATCAGCCCTCCATATCCACAGCTTCCACATTTACAGACTCCATCAACTGCAGCTCGAAAATATTCAAAAAAATAAAAACACACACATACAAGCACATATATATTAATATATAAATAATATTAATACAGTATAATAACTATTTACATGGCATTTATATTAGGTATTTTAAGTAATCTAGAGATGATTTAATGTATATGGGAGGATGTGTATAGGTTACATGCAAATACTATGCCATTTTATATGAGGGACTTGAGCATCTTCAGATTTTGGTATCCTCGGGGGGTCAGATAATGAGGGACAACTATAATTGGTTTTATTCCTTACAGCTGGACCTTTCATTATATGACATACCGTATGTTTGATATAAATACTTGCAAAGTTAGTCAACTATGAAGTTTGAGGATCCCGTAGTCTACACAAGACTTCTGACACCAACTGTAAGTTCAGGGGTCCCCAAGATAACCCTTAGGTTCAATAATTTGCTGAAAGGACTCACAGAACTCACTGAAAGCTGTTATATTCACAGTTACAGTTTGTTACAGGGAAAGATTTAAATCAGCCAAGGGAAGAAGGACATAGGGCAGAGTCCAAGAAAGTACCAAACATGTAGCTTTTAGTCGTCCTTTCTCTATGGAGTCTTAAACGGCATTCCTGGCAACAATGTATGATGATACATACAATGTACAGCCAAGCAGGAATGTTCAATCAAGCTTCAGTATATCCAGTGTTTTTACTGGAGCTCCATCAGATACACATGATTGACTGCCCATGTGGCTAATTTCAGTTTTCATACCCTTAGGAGGTCAACCTGATAGATACTGCATGACCCAAAGCCCCTACCCTAAATCACATTGTAGCTAGCTGGCTGTCTAAAGTCTCCCAGGCAAACAAATAAGCTTCTGTTAGCCATGATGTTCCAAGGGCTTAAAGATTACCTCCCTGAAGCCAGAGTCAAAGGTCAGACCTCTCTTTCTGCAAGGTTAAATTATTTACCACCCAATACTATATATCCTCCAAGTTTCACTTCCTCCACAAAATATTCCTTGACTACTATAGACAAGGTCTATTTCTTTTTTCTTCATTCCCATTTTACTTAATGTCTGTTACATGTGAACAGACATATCCTCTGATATGATCTAATAATTTGGCACCTAATTCAACACTCGTTTATCTGAGGCTTCTTTCTCCACTTGGTTAATAATTCCCCCAAAATAAGGTCCTTTCTTTTACCTTTCCTTACTGTAGCTTGTAACAAAGGCTAGGTATTCAGTAATTACTTAATTGATTGTGGTACCATGCAAGGAAAACATCTTTCTTATCTATTTCAGAAATCATTTACTGGTAAGTTCTTTTTAGGCAGACCTGCCAAGATCACATCCCCTCACTTCAGATTAACAGTGTGTTAATGTATACACAGAAGGTTTCAAAGATAGTCAATAAAATATTGACCTCCAAGAACATAAGTTTTAGTTGGGAAAAAAATATTATCAAATTGAGAATTTTACATAGAATAGTTATGTTAAGATACCAGGTTTTTGGAATATTTCTTGAAATGGATGTGCCAGACCATAATTAGACTACAATTTCAGACAAATTAGACACTACAGGGTAGAAATACTATGTGAAGGCTTTAAGAAAAATTTGATAGTAGCATGTACCTGGAGGTATTTGAGGTTATTAGGAAAACAACGTAACTTCAGTTACCAATACAGATTAGTTTTACTATTCTAGAACTGCACATGAATGAAATTGTACAATATGTATTCTTTTGCATAAAGCTTACACTCTGCCAAATATTTGGGATTCATCCTTGTTGTCAATGTTTATCGGTAGGTTTTTTCCCTTTTTATTGCTGAGGTAGTATTCCATAGTGTAAATACATGACACAGTATTACCTGTTTATCTTTTGATGGATATGTGGGCTGTTTCCAATATGAAGCTATTATTATTTTTTTTTATTTTTTTATTTTTTTTGAGACAGAGTCTCGCTTTGTTGCCCGGGCTAGAGTGAGTGCCATGGCGTCAGCCTAGCTCACAGCAACCTCAAACTCCTGGGCTTGAGCGATCCTACTGCCTCAGCCTCCCGAGTAGCTGGGACTACAGGCATGCGCCACCATGTCCAGCTAATTTTTTTTCTATATATATTTTTAGTTGGCCAGATAATTTCTTTCTATTTTTAGTAGAGACGAGGTCTCGCTCTTGCTCAGGCTGGTCTCGAACTCCTGAGCTCAAACAATCTGCCCGCCTCGGCCTCCCAAGTGCTAGGATTACAGGCGTGAGCCACCGCGCCCAGCCGATATGAAGCTATTATAAATAAAATTGCAAATTGTAGATAAGATTAATCCATCTTTAAAGTTGCTCCATCCCCCAAAATATGAGTGATAGTAAGGCAGCAACAGTAAGAATATAGTCAAGAGTTTATAGAAAAATAATAGTTAAGGTTAATCAGTACCCTACACATACAATGAAGAATCCAGTCCTTCACAGCCCCAATAGGGAGCAGAGTTAAGGTATGTTACTGCATTGGGAGGAAAACTTGAACCCATCTTTCCGTAACTGAAAAAAGTAATTCAGCAAATTGAAAGAAGGAAAAGTTAGAATTGATAGTCAAGAGAGTTTCATTATTTACCATCCTTGGAAGAATAAATTGATGGTAGCAGCAACCAGAATACAACAGTAATTATATTCATGTTGCAAATATTCTTCGTCTTCTGGTTTATTTCATAATTCCTAATGGGAATATGTTTTCCTGATTCTCTGCTTTCAAGAGAAAATACATCACAGTTACATGGACTATTAGGGCCTAGACCGTAGACTAGTGTTTCTGTAAACACTAGGAAATGAGCTTTAGAAAGTTGTTTTGTCATGGATGGGCTGAAAGGAAGTGAGGAAGAAAGCAATGTAAGCATTTTACAACACTTACTTAGGAGGGGATAAATGTACAGTTTTCTATCTCTTCCTAAGTAATTTTCCTTGAACATTGCTTACTGTTTAGTATCTTTAGTAGGCTCACTTCATTATCTCTGAATCTTCCCATTCCAAGAACAATCCCTCTTTCATCATTCTTTGTCTTCAGCTCACTTATACTTTCTCAGTGCAGCTTATATTTACAACATGTCAAAGATATGAGTATTCTTTGCTTATGCTGATTTTTCTTCATTTTAACAGTATAGCACTGATTTGTGTTTATGTTTGTACATTTTCCCTACCAAGAGGTAATTTATTCTGGCCTTTTTGTAGACCACAATAGCAAGATAGTCCTACCATAGTTTGTTTGTATATACATCTAATATATAGTATTTATGTGAAGACTTACAGTGTTAATTGTGTTCTTTTCTAGAAGATGGAAAAGCTGAAGATGTTTTAGTGAAGTTCAAAGAATACCAAGATGGACATTCTAGATCAGTTGTATTCATCAACCACAAAAAACTAATTAAGGAGAAAAGTAATATTTATGGTAAAAGACTTACTCTAGGCAAGAACCATATTATTTCAAAAACAACACTATGTGAATATAAACCTGATGGAAAGGTTTTGAAAAATATTTCAGAATTAGTCATTAGAAATATAAGCCCCTTAAGAGAGAAGTCTGGAGAAAGTAATGGATGGGAGAAATCATTCCTCAATCCGAAGCATGAGAAAATTTATCCTACAGTGAATCTCCATAAACAAACAGAAAAAGATCTCAGTGGTAAACAGGAACTTATTCAGTATCAGAAGGTTCAAACTGCAGAACAACCATTTGAGCATAATGAATGTGACAAATCCTTCCTTATGAAAGGAATGTTATTTACACAAACTAGAGCTCATAGAGGAGAAAGAACTTTTGAATACAATAAAGATGGAATTGCCTTCATAGAAAAGTCAAATCTCAACATCCATCCACATAGTCTTATGGAAAAGAAGCCCTCTGCCTACAACAAATATGGGAAATTCCTCTGTAGAAAGTCTGTTTGTGTTATGCATCAGAGATCTCAAACAGAAGAGAAACCCTTTCAATGTCCTTACTGTGGGAATGGCTTTAGAAGGAAGTCATACCTTATTGAACATCAGCGAATTCACACAGGTGAGAAACCATATGTTTGTAATCAATGTGGAAAGGCCTTCCGTCAGAAGACAGCCCTCACTCTTCACGAAAAAACACATATAGAGGGGAAACCCTATATTTGTATTGATTGTGGGAAGTCCTTCCGCCAGAAGGCAACCCTCACTAGACATCACAAAACACATACAGGGGAGAAAGCCTATGAATGTACTCAATGTGGAAGTGCCTTTAGAAAGAAGTCATACCTCATTGATCACCAGAGAACTCACACAGGAGAGAAACCATATCAGTGTAATGAATGTGGAAAGGCATTTATCCAGAAGACAACCCTTACTGTCCATCAGAGAACTCACACAGGAGAGAAACCCTATATTTGTAATGAATGTGGGAAGTCCTTCTGCCAAAAGACAACCCTCACTCTTCATCAGAGAATTCATACAGGGGAAAAACCCTATATTTGTAATGAATGTGGGAAGTCCTTCCGCCAGAAGGCAATCCTCACTGTTCATCACAGAATTCATACAGGAGAGAAATCCAATGGATGTCCTCAGTGTGGAAAGGCCTTTAGTAGGAAATCAAACCTTATTCGCCATCAGAAAACTCACACAGGAGAGAAACCATATGAATGTAAAGAATGTGGGAAGTTCTTCAGTTGTAAGTCAAACCTCATTGTCCATCAGAAAATTCACAAGGTAGAAACCATGGGAACTCAGTAAGTAATGGGACTTTTTTGTAAAAAAACTTCTAAGTCATAGTAAATTCTGTACATGATATGTTGCTTGCAAGTGTAATAATATCCAACAGTTTAAGGTACTTTACCACATATAAACCTACTATTGGCTAGACTAGCAGCTAGCCTATAAGATATACACACACCAAATATTACTAGACAAATTAAGTGACAAAAAAATCATTGAAATAAAAGCCCAAATTTTTTATTAGATTCAGCAGATGAAAACTTCTTCTGTCAAATTGTTATAAACATTTGAAGTTGTTTATTTTAAATTTCTATATATCTTTTTGTGAACCAGTAATAAGCAGCTGGCCAACTGACAGTGGTCCATGAACTACACTGTGAATAGAAGTTCTATAAAAGAAAGGAGGTATGTTCTCAACATGGGCAAAGCAGGGGAATAAAAAGGAGATGTGAACTGTATTTCTCATTGCAAATATGAAATAAAAATTAGTTGTTACCTCTTCAAAGTTAACCACAGTTCTGACTTCTAACATTATAAATTAGTTTTTACATACTATAAAACTTTATATAAATTGGATTATATATTGTTTATTCTTTTATATGTGGCTTATTTCATTCATCATTATGTCTGTAATCACTAGTAGTGTGCATGTGACAGAAGTTTATTTTTATTCTATATAGAATTTTATTATATGATTATATCACAATTTATCCATTCTGTTGATGGACTTTTACACTGTTTACATCTTAGGGTCATAATAAATAATGCTTCTGAAAACCTATCTGTCTTTTCCTATATATATGCATTTCTCTCATGTATATACTTATGAATGGAATTGCTGGGTCTTACACAGCATAAGTATGTTCAGTCAGCTTTGGTAGATACTGCCAAACCACTCAGAACTTTCACAGCATGAGATAATTCACTCTGAAGGGAAACAACTATGAATTTTATCAATATGTTGGTGACTGAAACCAGAGAATTCATGCTAGAGGGAAACTGTCAGCGTTATGAAAACTGGGAATGTGAATGGAATGCATGCAAAAAGGCTTTTAGCCACAGCCCAAATCTTAATACCAGACATATATAATAAATGTGAGATTGCCTTTAGCCACAGTTAATGCCTTCTTTGAAATAAAAAAGTCATACTAAAGGAGGCATCCAGAATTTCCCTTGCTCAACACCAGAGAATTCTAACTAGAGAAAAGTCCTATGAGTACATTGAAGTTGGGGTGGGGAGGAATATAGCATTTACCCACAGCCTATATCTTACTGGTCATATGCAAATGATGAATATGGAAAAGCTTATAGCAATAGCTCAAATCTTACACAGCACCAGAAAATTCACATTGGGTGGGAACTCTTCAAATGAAGTGATTGTAAAAGTGACTTCATAGCTCACTCCTTATACAACATCAAAAAATTCATACTAAAGAAAGGAAAAGGAAAGAAATTAGGCTTGGGACTTTGAACTCTGAGGAAAGCTAGCTTCCATGAAAAAAGTCCAATCATACCTAGACTATAATGCTAGAAAATCTATGTGTAGGGACCCTAGTCAACAACCCCAGCTGAGCTCCCAGCCATCAGCTAGCATCAGCTGCCAGCCATGTGAGTGAGCCCTCTTGGACATCAAGTCTTCAGCTGATTGTAGCCCTTGCTGACATCCAACTTGAGCCACACAAGAGACCCCAACCAAGAACTGCCCAGCTGAGGTTTTCCCAAATTCCTGACCCCAAAAATGCTTACATTTTTAATTATATTTTGATTGTTCGATTAAAAGAATGGGAAAAGTAACTTGTATCTATTTATATAACACAAATAAAGGTTCTCAGTAGTATTCTTATTTGCAACACAGTGCCAAATAATTGTATGTGTATACTGCATTCTGGAGGATAGTACTCCATCCTTGCACAATATGTCCTTTGAGGCTTCACATTGGGCGTGCTTTCATTTTCTTTGTTTTTTTTTTTTTTTATTTTCATCTCCATCTCTTGCATGGAATGGGCGTGCTTTCAGAAAGCCTTTTAGTGCTCATCAGGGAAAATTCTAGATGGTGTAGCATGTGATGTGAACCGTTCACCTGAGTGTTTGGGGGTTTTTTTGTTTTGTTTTTAAGGATGTATAATGTACATATTTATAGGGTATATTTTGATACATGCATATAATGTGTAATAATCAAACCAAGGTAAGTAGGATATCCATCATCTCAAACATTTATCATTTCTTTGTATTGGGAATATTTCAAATCTTATCTCTTCGAAAAATTCAATAAATTAACTATAGTCACCCTAGTATGTTATCAAACACTTCTTCCTTATTCCTTTTATTTAACTGTAATTTTGTACCCATTAATCAACTTCTCTTCATCCCCCCCTCCCCAACTTCCCAGCCTCTGGTAACCATCATTCTGCTCTGAACTCCATGAGCTGAACTTTTTTAGCTGCCATATATAAGTGACAACTGTGATATGTATCTTTCTGTGCCTGGCTTATTTCACCTAACATAATGTCCTCCAGTTTCATCCATGTTGATGCAAATGACAGGATTTCACTCTTTTTTATGGCTTAACAGTATTCCATTGTGTATATATACCACATTTTCTTTATCCATTCATTGAGGAACACTTAGGTTGATTCCGTATGTTGGCTATTGTGAACAGTGCTGCAAAAAACATGGATTGGCAGATTTCTTCAATAAACTGACTTTCTTTCTTTTGGATATATAACCAGCAGTGGGATTGCTAGATCATATGTTAGATCTACTTTCAGTTTTTTGAGGAACCCTTACACTGTTTTCAATAATGGCTATACTATTTACATTCCCACTGGCAGTATACTAGCATTCCCCTTTCTCTACAATCTTGCCAGGAACTGTTATCCTGTGTCTTTTTGGTAATAGTCAGTCTCACTGTGGTTTTCATTTGCATTTCCCTGATGAATAGTCATGTTCAACAAAACCAAAACAAAAGAAAAAACACTCTGATTAAAAAATGGGCAAATGATCTGAATAGACATTTGTATGGGTTTTTTTCTGAGAATTGTCTATTCAGATCATTTGCCCATTTTTAATCAGATTATGTGTTCCTTCTGAGCTTTCCTCAACTGTCTTAAACTGTCAAGTGGTCATCTTACCTTGAAAAAGGGGCCCCTCCCGATGGGTGGGGAGGCTACTCCTATGCCTGCCAGTCCCAGTCAGTCCGCCAATTCACCCAGGCCTTCACAACTCAGGCAGGAACCACAACAAACAGACTTCCCTAGGCCACACACCCCAAGGAGAAACAAGGGGAAGGGGCTCAATACTGGGAAAGCTAATTTGAAAGGAGCCCACCCCCACCAGTCCGCAGCGCAAAACACACATTCTTCGCACAACACAGCACAGGGAAAACACAGACAAACAAACGCACACACACACACACACACACACACCCCTCCCACACTATCACTCACACACAAACGGATGGACACACACACACGAACACGGGGCTCCTGGGCCAGTGCTGTTCTGCCTCCTGCGAAGGAGCCTCGTTGGGCTCAGACCAGCCCACGGGCACACTGGCAGGTCATCCATGCAGGGCACAGGGGCCACAACATTGGAGGTGACTCACATACACACGGACGAGGCAGGCCTGAGGCAGCAACGGATCTCTCCCTGAGTCCTCGCTGCTCCCAACAAGGTCTCCTGGGCCCTCCTCGCCGTCCTCTGCCGCTCCTAGGCTTCCGGATAACAAGACATCGAACCGCTGGAAGGGCAAGCTGGCGCCCAGTACCCAGGCATGCACAAAGAACCCTCAACGCCGCAGGGACACGGTCCCTAGACAACCACATCAGTCACTAGAACGCCAGGCGCCAGACCCGTGACACGCGCATGCGCGGTTGCAAGGTGGGCGCGAATCCCGGAAGCCAGGCTTTGGCAGCCATGCTGCCTCACACTGGCCACAGAGCCCGGTCAGGAGGGGGCCTGAGCTGCGGACGGGATGTCCAGGACCGGGAAGAAGGCTGCGGCGGCCACCGAGGGCCAGACCCTAAGCGTCTTGTGCTCTGGCCCCCTTGGAGCCGAGCCCTGGGTCGCTTCCTCGTGGAGGCCCAG
>JAQIFY010001465.1:0-14157 GCA_028533085.1 Varecia variegata | reverse complement strand
GGGAGATGACCACATGCCTACTCTGCCCCCTTCACACAGTCTGGAGGAAGAGAAACAGAATTTATAAAGGAGATCCGTAAATCCTGATAACATGAGTCAGGTTATGATTATGTAACTTCAAATATCTTTGCGTTTAACAAGCTAGAAACCCAGAGCTTGTTATTTATTGAATTGCATACATGCCTTTTCCTAGTTTCTTGTTTACAATAAATTTTATGGCAGGATATTTCAATTTGTGAATTCTAGCCAGACTGCTCTCTAATGAGACTACAGCCTGTTTGGGTTTTAAAGCTTTCTGACATTTATAGATGTTTACTTTGCGTCTCTAAAAACCACAGAAAATGCTCCCCTACTATAAAAATACTGATCTGTTATACTTTCAAAACATAATATGAAAAATCCCTAGGTGATGAATCTTTCTTTGTGATAGAATAACGCTCTTTTTTCAATTCTTTGACAAGTGGCACTATTATTTATAAACTTGAGTGGCATAGGAGAGTATATAACTACAGCCACAATAATGTGATAAAAGGTGTCAGATAAATGCCTTGCCTCAAAAGGCTAATCCAGAAACCATTTTCCCCCTTCCCTAGTACACATGAAACCTTCTAAGCAGCTGGCAGGCACAAGGCACACTGTCCACAGAGGACAACACATGTTAAGAACATACAATATCTGACTTAACATTTCAGCTTTTGCCAAAGAAGAATTGTCCTCAGCAACCATGTCAGGGTGGCATTGGAAGAAAGTCAGAGGCTCCTCTGGTCTTTTCTGTCACTAAGTGTGAGAAAATCATACTTTAACCAAACCAGTGTCATTGCTGATAACCTCCTCTCAGAAACATTTTGATGATTGCTCCACCCCACTTGAGCTTCTAAGGGTTAAGTGAGATCAGAAGTTGAGAGAAAAGAGAGCAGTGTGACTAGGACAGAACCAAACTCCTAAAATCACGCGTCCCCCACACAGTCACCAATCCAGGCTCAGCCATTGTTTTGTCTAGAGCAGGTCCTAAAACTCCAGAGTTACGTTTTTCTGGGTCTGCCAAAGCTCAAGTTCCTACACTAATTTGTTGATTTGGGCCCATTAGTATAATTATTATTTTTATCTCCACAATTATTAAGTTTTTAAAGCTCATTCTATTGATGAGACTAAACAGAAGAAGGCAAACATTTCATTTCAAAAGCCAATTTTTGTCTATTACAAGCATCTGTCTAGGGGTCTGATTGGAGAAGAATTCTGAAGCTGGGCATGGTGGCAAAGCACAACCTAATGACATCTGCTAGCTACGGGTGGGGAATTCTGAGTTCTCACAGAACATGTCATAATCAATAAGTGTTTACTGAAACTTAGGTTTTATGCAAAATGGCTGAAGTTTCCTTGAATAAGAAGCTTTAAAAAAATAGGTAATAGTAAATAGCTGTGTGACCTTAGATACAAATGTATCCATCTACTCACTTACCTTTCATTTAAAATACTTTATTTAATAGACTCTCAAACAGTCTTACTGCTTATAGCCTCACTCCTTTCCAAGCCACACTGCTATTAAAATGACTTTTCCTTTGGACCATGGTTGCCCTTTCCACCCCTGGTTCTTTATTCTGATTAGGCTCTGTTATGAGGCATGCCACACAAGCATATAAAAACCACCATGGGAGACAGATAAATAGATACATTGGATGGATGGATGGATGGATAGATGGAAGGAAGGAAGGTAGGTAAACATAGATGGACAGATAGACCCATGACACCTTAATCAATTTACCAGCTATTCTCTGCTTTCTGTTCCCTGGGTCAATACCTCAGACTCTTTGCTTTGGCTCACAGACCTTAGTTTCCTTCTTGAAACCTTTGATTTCATTGTAACCCATGGGTTTAGGGAAAATACACTCCCAGTGAGATTCTCAGAGAAGGAAGGGTCCCCTGGCATCATTGCATGGAGAGACAGAGACAAGGCCTCTTCCTGTATTAAAATCTTTTCCTTGGAGTACTAAGGGTGAGCTCCTCAGCAGCACAAAAGCCATCTTCCTCCATCCAGTCCCTGCAGTCTCACTCCGCTTCACACCACCAGTCCTCCTTCTCCAAGAATAGGCCCTATAGCTCCCTCACCAGACCAGGATGTTTCTAAAGTCTTACATGTTTTTATACGGCGTTTTTCTTTTTTGCTTTGTTTGACAGATTCCAACTTGGTTTTGAACACCCAGTTCATAAATTACCCCACGCTACACCCTGGAGAAAGTTAATCATTCCCTTCTCTGGGTTAGCTCTGTACCTTTCCCATAAACATTTCTGTAGTTGTACCAATCCTGTGCTTTTGTTAGTTTAAATTAATATCTGTGAACTGGCTGAGAACAGAACAGGAACTTGGTCTTCATCTGTCTCTGTTTTCTTAGCACCCAGCACAGTTTAGGACACGTTGAATATAACTAAGGCTACCCTCAAGGCTTTCTGTTTGGGAAGCAAAGGGAATAGTGACAACATTAACCAAGAAAGGAGGTGAAAAATAGGAGCATATTTTATTGTGAGATGTAATTTGTTTCATGTGGAGATACTCAAGTTTCAAAGTCCCAGTTAGAGATGCCACAGAAGCCAGGAAGTTGGGAGATCTGGGCTAGAGCTGGAATGGGACTTGGAACAGAAGACAGTCATCTGGGAGTCATTAGCACAGACATGGGAGCAGAAGCTGTAGACAGACAAAGAGGACCTAATGAAAGATAAGAAAAAGTAGAAAGAAAAGAATCCTGTAGATCATCCAAAATGTGGCCCAAAATTTAAGGGCCAGTGAAGAACATGGAGAGATATGGAGACTGGGGAAAATGATAAGGAAGAAACTAGAGGACCTGAGAGGCCAAAGGCATTAAAAATTTAAAATAAGAAGGGGTACTAATCATGTCCGTGTCTCATCATGGTCAAGTGGGATGAAAACTAAACAGAGAAGAGGGACTTCACAGCTTGTGGGGAGGAGCGTGCAGGGCAAAACAAGACATCATTAAGAGAATTTCAGTGGAGGGGAAAGACCGGGAAAACAGACTGCAGTCCGAGTGAGTTGCAATGTGTGCCTCTCACCCTGACTTCACAGAAACCACGGCTTGAGCAGGAGGCCTTCAGGGGCTGCCCGGGTGGGAAGGAGGGTAGAAAGGTGTGGTGAGAAGGAATTAGTCAATGAGCAAAGCAGGAAGGATTCTACTCTTCCTACTGCAACATTGTACATATCTTATATTCTAGGTAAGATGTCCTTAGGAAAATGGTTCCGCAATTCCTATTGGTAATAAATGCCTATTCCTCCATTCCTCGTGCTTGTATAAAGGAGAGAGAACACCAACCCCACAAGAAAATACAGTCTCTGTGTTCTCATTCACTTCTCCTTGGGAAGGAGTAATTGATCTGATTTTTGAATTTGAGAGAAGGAATTAAACTTGTCCAGCTCATCACCTTACTCTCTTAAATTTATAAAAAGAACAGGATCTTGTTATGCCATAAACAGCCTGCCACAGCTGGGGAGGACAGGGGCTGTCCAGCTCTGCCTGTAACTGAGGGGGTAGCTGACACCACAGGGGGCTGTATTAAGAAGCCCACGTGGTCACAGACGTAAGTCACATTCTTCAATTCAGCCACGCTGGCAATAAAGCTCACGGAGTGTGCTCCATTTATCTGACTCCCATGTTTTCTTCTCAACTAGATCGGACCTCAAGGGGAGAATCTGTGCTTAATTATCATTGCCTTAAAACCTTGAATTACTTTTCAAGGAGATTGTTAAAGAAAAGATAGAGAAATATAAGGCCTCCAATTCCTCAGTTGAAAGATTAAGGAGTTGAAGTGGATGATCTCTAAAGTTCCTCCCAGCAATCTCTGAACATTTGTTTAATGCTGTGTACGTGCACGTATCAGACAAGCAGGAGGAGCACGGAGCCAGACACAGCTCCAGCGAAAGGCAGTGAAGATTCAAAGCAGGAGTGGGTGGTCAACAGAGTGGTAAGCAGAAAGGTCTCCCAAGTTGAAGACAAATGAAGAGGTCACAGGGTACTTACCAAGAGCATTCTCTGAGAGAAAAGTGAAGACTGCTACATATGAACAAAAATGTATATATACACATATATACAATATACATAGGCACAGACAAAAAAAGGTAAGATAGAAAAACAGGCTGGAAAAAAAATTCTCCCCAGTTCCACCATTCCTTCAATGCTTACATAAGCCCTTTCCCACTTTAGATTATAAGATTTTTTACCTTTGCACCTAAATTTTCCCAAAGAAAAAATGAATAGCCACAAAGTACTTAAAAGCAAATGATAGGAACTGTTTGGCTCACAGAACAAAATAGAGACTTTTAACCAAGCTGAGGATCGTAGAATATTATTTTGCCCTCTTGCTCCTTGGAAGCACTAAGATCTTTCCACTCCCAAAATTCCATATAGCAAGAGGTGTAGGTGAGGAGGGCTTCCAGGCTCAGTGAAAACAGTGCTGATCCAGGGAGCCATGGCACATGGTTTAAGGAGTAATGGATTTCTTCTGACTCATCAGAGAACCCCTCTGGGATCAGAGTGCAGAAAGCAATTTTTTTTGGCTGCTGTTGTAAACAAAAATCTAACTCAGCCCTGCACTGAATTCTTCCACAGGAAATCTTTGCTCATCTGCCTTTTGAGATACACAAGGTCTCTGGCGGGTGCTCTCCAGAGGTAAAAGTAAGGTGTGTTCCATGGCATGCATCAGTTGCTATGTTGTGGCAACCGCAATTCACAAGGGCATAGCTGATCCACCACAGCTTTCAGCTATAATCCTCCTGGAATCTATCCCTGCTGTTAGAGGGATAATTATCTGGTTATCCCTGAGGCCAGTTCTTGCAATTTTCACATAAAAATCACCTCTTGCATAAGACATGAAATTTAAAATCATCTCCTCACGGATATCACTGAGTCACTTCATTACCTTTGGGACAAATATAAATTACGCATTTTTTGATTCTCTTTAAATTTTTAGAGGCACATGGGGACAGTGAAGGATCTCACTGGCACTAAAAATATAAGGCATTCCAGAAAGAAACAATAACTTGTGTGATAATAACAGCTACTAGTGCTCCAAAGACTCCTTGCTTGGTCAGGGAAATCACATAAAGCATGGAAAACTAATAGGAGGCTTGCAAGCTAATGACTGCTGGTCACAAGAACTCACTGAACGTCACTGCCTCATGTCCTAATGCTGTTTATTTTGTTTGTTATCTCAGTGATTTCTCCTTTCACAGGACTGTTGTACCTCTATGAATTAGCACCCTTCTGGGTGTCTTCGACCAAGAATGCACACAAAAGTGTCTCTATCAGAACCCCGTGCACCCTTAGACCTATCCCTTCCTCCAATCCATGCCTCAGTATCAAGAGAGTTATTTGTCTGTACTATGGAAGTGGTGTTTTACAAATCCTCTGCAGCTTGTTTTTTTTTTTTTTTCTGTTTGTTTGTTTTTTTACCTCTAGATGCCTCCAAGACTTGCTAGCATACGTGTGTTCGTATTTCAGAGAAAAGGTGACATTGTCAAAATTAGCAAGAATAAAATGCAATGGCTGTCACTTCAAGAATAAAGAAATTTGTGCGCTCTTGTGCCCTGCTGCTACAATGATCTAGTTCACACCAGCATCTGTTCAGTAGTGATGAACTATTCCAGATGTAAACTGGCAGCACAACCCTGTAAATATGTTACCCAGACATCCATGGAGGGCTACAGATGTTTCATTCCAGTCCCCATTCTATATAAACATGGCTAATTTTTTCCATTATTATTCCAATAAAGAAACATTCCTTAAAGATTCAAACCCATAGCATAATATTAATATATTGCTCATCTCAGATGCCTGATAACTTTAGAACAAATAGAAGAACAACATCCCCCCAAAAATAAATAAAAAAACCAGTCCTGCCTCAGAAGTTAATTAAATTGCTTGATCTTTACAGTGGCTGGTAAAACTCTGAGTTCTCAGACTTGTGGGAAAAGTAAGACAAACTTCAGTATCCAGCGTTGAAGTCTTCCTGAGGCAAAATGCATTGTGCAATATTAATTTTTCATGTTAAAAATTAGAGGTATTTGCAAACCACTGCTTCCCAAAACAGGAAGGAAAATCTCTGCTCACATGGTAAAATGTGCCAATTCCATACAAAATGCCTTTAAGCCCTCGACCTAATGAGGTTAGTGACAGGGATATGGATGACTAGAACAGGAAACGTAACTCAGAAAGAATTTTGTTCATGAACTGCCATATTTCTCCTGTCATTTAACCAATTTTCCTTCTCAAAATTACAACATGGACTGCAAATCCTCAAGGCTAATGCTGCATATGACAGACTAAGTGCTATTTAAAATGTAATAATATATATGTCAATCTGATAGGAAAAAACAAGAGGCCACGTGAAGGACTTTTCAGGTAGGCAGGGGTCCTAACAGGTTATAAAGATGACAATCAGGAAAGCAAACCACCAAACAGCTCTTCCCGTCCAGTTAGTAAAAGCGCAGTATTGTCAGCAGGTTCTACAAATGAAAGAATCCTTCCGGCCCGAGCACGTAAAGGTATATATCCACTTTGCTAACTGACCTTCAATGTACAATGCATTAATTTGTGCTAAAATTAATGTTTTGGGTTAAAATCAATGCTTGGAGGACATTAATGGAAATGATTGAATGTGTGTGTCATGCATACTGTTGCCAAAGTTTTTAATCTTTATGCTTCACTATAAACCGGAATTATGAAAGGTAGAAGAATACTCAGAATTCTAAAACTCCCACGGCTGACTAAAACACACACTTTTGTTTTCCACTTTAATCCCAGTCAAGGCATCTGTGCTCTTTAAACACCCGTCATGCTTGAGTTATCAGTAAAGAGAAACCACTGGTTTCCTGCCAACATACTTTATCATAGTAGGAGACTTTCTCTCAAGAATGGCTGCATGGATGTTTACAAGGATTCACCGCAGAGGCAGCGGGTGTGGAGAATCGAGTTATTCAAGATTTCCCCAAATCCGTGTGGCGAGACACAGATTGCACTCTTCCTGCACCTACTTAAGGCTCTAGAAACTGTGAATCACATCCAAGTGTGACAGGAACGGAAATGGACTAGTTAAAGCTGTAGGTTCCGTTTCCTTCCCCGGTGGATGTTTCTTCAAAGTGGGGTTTGGAACAGAGATGAGACAAAACAAATATGTCAGGGAATAGAGAAGATGGATCCAGAAGACTCAGGAGAAGCCTCTCCTTGACTGGTTCAGAGGCGAGCAAGGTGGCTTAGGGACAGCAGCAAAGGAGAAACAGCACAAGACAGACTTCTGAATGTTCTCAGGAGCTTTATTTAAAAGGTCTGGGCTAATGTTCACCTAAGAATGAATTCAAAGTTTGTTTTAACCACTTATAATTAAAGAACATTTTAGATCTGGAGAGAAAAGGTACAAGTGTCAAGTCTGGAGTGAATCGCCTGGTCCTTTAACATTTAACTTCCCTGAACACAAATCCCTGTGAAGACCTCCTAAAAGGAGGCAGAGGCCTGCACGAGGCTTTCTCAAGGGATGGTTTAATGAGGACTATTGGGAAGTTTGACTCCACTTGACACCTTAAATCTCTGAGTCCTCCTTGGAAAAGGAAGCAACCATTACCTGCTTCCCAGGTGAGCACTGAGAGGAAAGTTTGCCAAAGTTAGATGGTTTTCAGAAAACAAACAAAGTAAATCTCAGGAAACCACACTACTTCTGATTTCTCTACCCTCCATGGCCTGCCCTTGACAGATGGAAAATACATCGGCTACTCTCTGGACAGAGCTAAGTGACACAGCAGATTGCAGTAGGCAGCCTTCTGTCCACACCTTCCAACCATGTAAAATCAATTTTATTAAACTGTTCCTAGGAAGAACCTCTGCTTTCCTGCTGACCCATCAATCCTTAAATACTTCTCAAGAGGATCACAGTACAAGATGCTTTTATAGTGTGGTTCATAACAGCTACCATTTATCCCAGAGGCTCAAAACAACAGGACTAGGATTGTTACCAGAAGAATAAGACACACATTCCTTCATAATGTAGCAAATTTCCAGCTGTGGTTCTCCTCACCCAATAAAATGCTTGTCTAGTCATTTGGAAATTTTACTCCAAGTTTCTCTTCTATAAACTCAACTAACACCAGTGGCATGACAGTCATGACAGATTATATTTAGGAGGTAAGTGCCTAGGCAGGGAAGAATAAAAGAAAGCACATCCTAGAAATATACTGCAATACACAAGTCTCTAAAGATTAAAAAATGGAATAATTTACATTCCACTGAAATGCACTGACCCTGTGGTGTGATGAGAAACTTGTAAGAGAATATAATGAAACAAAAATTTTTTTTCAATTAACAACATAACTCAGGGAGGAATGTTAAGAATGAAGAAAATGAGACCTTAAAGGCAGCTGGAGTAATTGTCTAAGAAATGCATATCCAAGCCAGGTGCAGTGGTCACGCCTGTAATCCTAGCACTTTGGGAGGCGAGGTGGGAGGATTGCTTGAGGTCCAGACCAGCCTGAGCAAGAGCAAGACCCCGTCTCTACAAAAACCAGAAAAATTAGCTGGGTGTGGTGGTGTGTGCCTGTAATCCCAGATACTCAGGAGGCTGAGGCAGGAGGATTGCTTGAGCCCAGGAGTTTGAGGTTGCAGTGAGCTATGATGACGCCACTGCACTCTAACCCAAGCAACAGAGTGAGACCCTGTTTCCAAAAAAAAATAATAAAAGAAATGCATATCCAATCCCATCACTTCCCTACTGAGATGGGTACAAAATCCTTCCCATGGACTTCTGTGGAGGACAACAGAAACTATCTCAGGGTTTTAAACTGGGAGAAGAGAGGAAAATGTAATCTCTCCTTCTGCTTTTAAGATGCAATCCACTTGCCACTCAGGTTTATGCTTTCTCTAGGAAAACTTCTGACACCTCACCATGAGGCTGGATTCCCTAGAGTATAATCTTGTAGGACCCTGTACTTTTTCTCAACACATATCACATTTGGAATTACTTTTTCAATGTCTCTCTGTCCCTCAATGTCTGTGATGACCAATGTGGTAGACATAAGCCACATGTGGCTATCCAGCACTTGAAATGTGCCCGGTTCAAATTGAGATGTGCTTTAGTGTAAAACTCACATCAGATTTGGCAGACTCAGTACGTATTACTCCAGGGGGAATAAGGCCCTGCCGAAAACTTGATTTTAGCCTAGTGAGACCAATGTTAGTCTTCTGACCTTTAGTAACATAAAAGAATAAATTTAGGGTGTTTTAAGCCACTAGTTTGTGGTAATTGTAAAAGCAGCAATACAAAATGAATATATGTGGTTTCTAGAAAGTTTAAATTACGTATGTGGCTCACATAATATTTTGTTGGACAGCACTGGGTTAGATTATAAACCCCACGAGGGCAGGAACATGTCTGTTTTGTTCACTGCTCCATGCTTTATACCCAGCCTGCTGCCTGGCACATGTGGTCAGTCCAAAATAGTGTGGATAAATGAAGCAATTTACATAAAGACAGTCTTCCCCCTTCAGAATTCAGAATTCATTCATTATTCTAATAAAAATTTATTAAGCACTTACTCTGAACTAAGTATTATATAAGACACTGAAGATACAAATATAACAAGAAGTGGTTGCCAGGGGCTGCCAGGAGAGGAGAATAGGGGGCAAGTGTGTAATGGGTGATGAGTTTCCTTTTGGGATAATGAAAATACTTTGAAATTAGATAGCAGGGTCAATTTCTGGTGGGGGCCCAGCCTCTTCTTCCAAGATGGCAGCTTGCTACTACATCCTCTGAAGGAGAGGAACCCTGTATCCTCACATGGCAGAAAAGAGGAAAGGGCAAAAAGGAGAGACTACCTCCCTAAATCAAGCCCTTTTATAACAGATTTGACTCAGGAGAGTGAAGCTCTCATAACCTAAACACCTCCCAAAAGGCCCCACCCACCTCCCACCACCGCTGCCCTGGGGATTAAGTTTGCAACACATGCATTTGGGGGGACTCATCTACACCATAGCACTAACTGTGCAAACTGTAGACAGAGGAGTAATCCAGATAGGCAGCTCATTTATGGCATCCCCAGATGACTTTGCAAATTCTAGGCACTCACTACTGATTGACAACTGTCTGTTTCCTTGTCCCTATCCTCACTGATAGTCCTTAGAGAGTGAAGCCTGAATGCTTGAAGTCACAGCTACTATAATTATCCACAATCACAGAACCCACAGAACAAAGATCTGTTTAAAATGGGAAACTATAAAGAAAGGGGAATGGTAACCAGAAACTTGATTCTATAGGCAAGCCAATAAAATATGCATGTAACGTAACATTAATATATAATTAGAGACAAGAAAGGAAGAAAAAACTAGGTTTGCTTGACCTTTATCTGACAACATGGGATAGCCATTTGAAACCATCTGGCTTCTGATACAAGCAAGATGCATAGACCTAAAAACAAAATTTGGGAAGAACATCAAGAGGTCATCAAAATCACAGGATAGGAATGAAGGTGAATAAGACCATTTGGCTTCCCTTGTGGCTGGGAAAGATTTAAATGCAACTTGGGAATATTAAGAAAATTTATCTTAACTAAGAATTGACACAAACTCAACGGCATACTGGATAAAGGAGAAGTAACTCGGGGAAATGTATTGTATTTGTGCTCTAGGAGAATTTTGTTTCCAAAATTCTTTGACACATTTGAAAGCTTTTATTTCTAATATTTAGTAATAATGAATGAAATATCAAATATTTACTCTCAGTTCAAATGTTATCTTCTCAGAAGTGTCTTCCCATCAAAAGTAGCATCACTCAATAGGTATAGTCAAATACCCCTGCTTTATTTCCTTCTGATCATTATCTGACACATTCTTGTTGGCCATGTGTACACTGTTATGCTTACATCTGCCTCCTCCCTCTAGCATGCAAGCTCCATTAGAGCACAGCTGGTATGTCTTGTTCACTGCTTTAGCCACAGCAACCCTTAGTGGACACCTTTGCTGAATGAATAAATGAATGAATGAACAAGAAATTGAAGTATTATTTCCTGACTTAATTCTACCTCCCATCTCCTCCCTCAATGATTTATAAAACTTGGCAACTGGAAGATTAACTTTATATCTATTCTAGAAATCTTGCTAGATTTAATGTGTATTATAAGGTTAATTAAGCACATGGGATCATAGATCATATTGTCTAGATAAGAATTCGAGTGTCTTCATTTTTTTTCTTTCTAGTTGTATACCCTTGGGTAAACCACTTAATCTTTCTATGATTTGGTCTCCTCATCAGTAAAATCAAGTTATTAATATTAATATTAGCTATGTCATAGGGTTACTTGAAGACTAAAGTATATAGAATAGAGCCAGGAACCTACTAAGCACATACTAAATGTAAACTCCATAACGGGTTTAAATCATGGAGTAAGAATGATGGCTTAAAGAAAATGTAGGATTTTCTATCCTCATAAAGGAACAGATGGTTTTAGGAGTAAGTTGTCTGTACCCAGAGGTGTTCAAACAGAGGTAATTATCCACTTGATGGAGATACTGGAAAGAGGATTTATGTATCAGAAAGAATTTACATTAGATAATTTTTAACACTTCCTTTCTTACTCTAAGATCCAATGTTCATACTAACACTACACTGAGGGTGAGAAGTATACAGTACAATTCCCAGATGCAAAAATAAAGAACATTTTAGCCTCCAATATCCAGCAGATGCATTTCTACTATTTCACAAGGGAGTTAGCGTCTTCTCTGTACATGAGGAACTTCCTGTCTATCTTTCACTGTTGGTGTCTATGTTCTTGGTCTCCCCATGAGGCCAGGGAATCAGGAGTGGATGGACATGAGGACTGGAGCACAGGTGTTCTTGGAGACAGAACATCACTAAGAGTTACACTTGCTTAGAAGGCTCATGATAAAGAGAATTGAGGGCAAGCCTAAAGGGGAGAAATTGCAAAGATTTTGAGATCTGCAATTGAGTCAAAAAACAAAACAAAACAAAACCAAAACCACTATAGTTCTTAATTAGAGAGGAAGAATTTAAATGTATCCAAATTCAAAGAAGCCCATATCCTACTGCAGACAGAGGGATAGGAAACTGGGAACCAGTTGAATTCTCCCAAAGGGGTACTAGAATAGGAAAGAGTGCAAGACATTCTTCAAGACCACCACCATACATCCAAGCAAAGGGGGCAGGGGCACGGCAGTGAGGGCTGTATGCAGGGGTGCACCCAGATGCAAGCAGCTGGTAATCATGCCTTCTTAAAAGGAAGGGAGACATGAAAATTTTAAATCCAGGTTCAGACTGGGAGAATGAGTCAGTGGGCTTCTAAATCTATGGCGTCAGGATGTAATCTGGGATACTCATGTTCTTGAGATATCATAAATCATCTGCTATTCTAGAATAGAGCAATTAATTGGCATTCTATATTAATCTTTATGTTAATTGGATTTTTAGCATATTCAAATTCTTTTAAAAAAAACAGCAATCTGTGTGAGCACTGTCAGTTGGCCTTCAGCTTCTTTGGGGTTTTTTTGTAAACAGTAATGGCCCCTTTTATCTTCAACCAGTAATGTTACGCAGCATTTGCAAACACAGTATAACTTAATTGTCACCAATAGTAGATCTGGAGCAGCTTCTCTGTGAGGTATTTTCAAGTGCTGACCAGAATAGCTACACTAAGAACAGTTCTTGTATACTCAGGTGAATACCTAAAAATACACACTTATTATCCTTTCTGTAGCAGTGAAAGTCATTTTCAAACACCCTACAAAAGACTTGGATGTCAATGTATGTTAGCCTCAGTTAAGCTGTTTCAAATCCTATACACACATTTGGGGGAATTCTTTCAAATTCTGATGAGCTAGCCAAAAATTGCTTTAAAATTGTTATAGTCCTTCCTCATTGTTTGCACATAGTTTTTAGTAAGCTCATTTTGAGTTCAAGGAACTTCAGAGTTTATTTTTCTAGGTAAGGTTCCACTCTCTCTCAATAGAATTCTTATACTTTTTGTGCTGTATGTACAGAAATTGTTTGGGTTTTTAAGAATTTATTTTAGAACCATAAGAAGTTTTAAATTTACACGTACACATGTTATTTAGTAAGCCACATTTACATTCAAGAACTTGTCAATTTAATATAGCTTGTCCTTTGGGAGATTAATTGCAGCAGGTGGTAATAAAAGTTAGGGCTCTGTGTTGAAATATGATATATGAATTTATTTTAAGTCTTTTGGAAGAGCTAGTTTATGTGGTATACCTTGTGATCTCTTATACCTGAACATAGAGCAAAGGGGGAGGGAGAAGTTATCTGACCTAAGAACTTTTGGCACTGCATGATTTTTCATGGCTCCTTCTGGCATCACTGTTTCATTGGTTTTATTCCATCCCAAGGGGGAAAAATCAACTTCTTTCATATAAAATTAAAAATAATTTTCCAAAAATCTTAAATTTTAGCACAAGACATACATGATTATACGAATGAGAGAAAAAAGTTTAGAAAACATTACTTTCCAAACTTCAGTGGTTATCAATTGCAAATGATACTCTTCCTACTATGCATGTGAGTGTTTTTGATTGTCACAATAAACTAGAAGACTATACTGGCTTTTACTGTGAAGGAGCCAGAGATGCTAAACCTTCTGCAATGCACATGGCAGCCATTCACAACAGGAACACTCATACACTGTTGGTGGGACTGTAAACTAGTACAACCCCTGTGGAAAGCAATATGGGGAGATTCCTTAAACAGATTCAAGTAGACCTTCCATACGATCCAGCAATCCCATTATTGGGCATCTACCCAGAAGAACAAAAGTCATTCTATAATAATAAAGATACTTGCACCCGAATGTTTATAGCAGCACAATTCACAATCGCTAAGAGGTGGAAACAACCCAAATGTCCATCAATTCATGAATGGATTAGTAAAATGTGGTATCTTTATACCATGGAGTATTACTCAGCTATAAGAAATCACGATGATGCGACATCTCTTTGGTTCTCCTGGGGAGAGTTGGAACCCATTCTATTAAGTGAAGTATCCCAAGAATGGAAAAATAAGCACCACATGTACTCACCAGAAAATTGGTTTCCCTGATCAACACCTGGGTACACATTTGGGAATGATACCAATTGGGTGTCGGAC
>JAQIFY010001464.1:0-14160 GCA_028533085.1 Varecia variegata | reverse complement strand
TGAATTTAAATACACATCTTATCTAATAGTCTTGAAGCATTATTACCACCCCAGGTTTGTTTTTATGGCTAGCACTAAGTGGCATACTCAGAACTCAAACCCAGGCAGTGTACTTAAGAGATTGTACATTTAACCACTACTCTATCCCACCTCCTAAGGGAAATGACTCTGCCAGGACCTGCTATGTATTTGAAAGTCATTGTTTAACCTACAATTAATCATAGATGTCAAATGTGAAAAACTTTTTCTTATTATGAAATTGAATGTGTGAGTTACAAGCAACTAAAAAGGAATGTGAGCATAATAAATGTGCCAAAAGACTTCACAGTGTAAATGTTAAGAGCAGAGATATAAAAAAGCAAATATAGAGACATATAAAAAAGCAAATAGTCATATTTAACATTCAAGGTCATATTATTTAAATTATTTGTATTGCCAAAAAACAACAGTGGCATCGCTCATAAATTATGCTCAAAGGGAACTGACTCTTTAACCTTGTTGGAAAACCTTAAAGACATTTTATTTCTAAGATAATTAACTGATCAAAATGTTAAACAACTGTATTGTTTATTGAACAATAAAATTCATTAACCTCAAAAAAAAAAAAGTTAATACAAGATGGATGAAAGACTTACATGTAAGACATGAAACCATAAGAACTCTAGATGAAAATGTTGGAAAAAACTCTTTTAGATATCAGCCTATGCAAAGAATTTATCAAGAAGACCCCAATGGCAATCACAGCAACACAAAAATAAATAAATGAGACTTGATTAAATTAAAAAGCTTCTGCACAGCTAAGGAAATAATCAACAGAGTAAATAGACAACCTACAGAATGGGAGAAAATATTCATAAGAATCTGCAAAGAACTCAAGCAAATCAGCCAGGGAAAAATCAAACAATCCCATTAAAATGTGGGCAAAAAACATGAACAGAAGCTGTTCAAAAGAAGATATACAAATGGCCAGGCATGGTGGCTCACGCCTGTAATCCTAGCACTCTGGGAGACCGAGGTGGATGGATCGCTCAAGGTCAGGAGTTCAAGACCAGCCTGAGCAAGAGCGAGACCCCCCGTCTCTACTAAAAATAGAAAGAAATTATCTGGCCAACTAAAATATATATAGGAAAAATTAGCCGGGCATGGTGGTGCACGCCTGTAGTCCCAGCTACTCGGGAGGCTGAGGCAGTAGGATCGCCTAAGCCCAGGAGTTTGAGGTTGCTGTGAACTGGGCCGACGCCACGGCACTCACTGTAGCATGGGCAACAAAGCGAGACTCTGTCTCAAAAAAAAAAAAAAGAGGATATACAAATCACCAATAAACACGAAAAAATGTTCAACATCATTAATTATCAGGGAATTGCAAATCAAAAACACACCTTAGCCCAGGTAGAATGGCTTTTATTAAAAAGTCCATAAACAATAGATGTTGATGTGGATGCAGAGAGAAAGGAATGCCTCTACACTCTTGGTGGGACTGCAAATTAGTATAACCTCTATGGAAAACAGTATGGAGATCCCTCAAAGAACTAAAAGTAGACCTATCATTTGATCCAGCAATACCACTACTGGGTATTTACCCAAAGGAAAATAGGTGATTTCATCAAAAAGACATCTACACTCAAATATTTATAGCAGCAGAATTCACAATTGCAAAAATATGGAATCAACCCAAGTGTCCATCAATTCATGAGTGGATTAACAAAACATAGTATATGTATACCATGGAATACTACTCAGCCATGAATAAGGATGACTTAATGCCCTTTGCAACAATATGAATGTAACTGGAAACCATTATCCTAAGTGAAGTATCTAAAGAATGGAAAAACAAATACCACATATACTCTCTATTAAATTGGAACTAACTGATGAGCACACATGTGCATAGAGGAGAGTATAACTCAATGGAAATCAAGCAGTGGGGAACGGAAGGAGGGGATGGGCAAAAACCTACCTAACAGGTACAATGAACACTATCTGGGTGACGGACACACTTATAACACTGACTCAAGCCTTGAAAAAGTGATCCTTGTAACCAAAAATGTTTGGACCCCCATAATACTTTGAAATTTAAAAATGCAACTTTTTATATTATTAGTTAAAATATAATATGAAAATTTTATGAAGAAAGAAATAGATCAGATAAGTATGAAAAATGCTTGATTTAAACTCAGATAAAGCATTTAATAGGTCTTCTAGCCTCTCCCTTTTATTAATTAGACCTGTAGCTAATAGTAAATTCAATGGAAAATATTTTTTGTAGGATGTTTGGTAGATTAGTGGTTATCCGTAGTAACTAAATAATATAAATCTTGGAGAACAATCTTGAACCTAATCTGAACTTTAACCACTAGTAGAACAGTAAATTAAAATACCCCAAAATTTGACTTCCAGATGTGAAATAATTTATTACAGATATCTCTTTTTATATTAATTGTTTGAGTTATAATCTATATATAGTGAAATGTGCCCATTTTAATTATACAAGTCTATAAATTTGACACTGATATTTGCCTGTGTGGCTACCACTATAATTAATATATCAAATCTTTTCATTACCCCAAAGTGTTCCTCTATACACTTTTGGAGTCAACACCTTCCCACACATCCACCATTGGCAACCACTGTTATGCATTCTGGCACTGAAATTGACTTTTCTAGAATTTCATATAAATAGAATCATATGGAAAATAGTCTTCTGGGCCTTACTTCTTATACTTTGCATAATGTTTTTGAAATTTATCCATGTTGCTGTGAGCCTCATTCATTTATCCCTTTTTATTATTGAGTAATATTTCATTGTTTGGTTGTACCATGATGAGTTTATCCATTCATGAATTAATAGACATTTGAGTGTGTCTTACATAAAGCTCTTCTGAAGATTTATGTAAAAGTCTTGTTCAGATATATACTTTTTAAAAATAATTTCTCTTAGGTAAATATCTGGCAGTACAATTGCCAGGGCATTTGGTATATATCTGCTCAACTTTACAAGAAACTGCCAAACTGTTTTATACTACTTTTCATTCTCACAGACAATGCATGGGAGTTCCAGGTATTTGGTATCCTCATCATTTGATATTGATATTCATAGTTGCTTGTTTGGATTTTTTTGCTTTAAATTTGGTCATTTAGTTGGTGGATAGTGGTATTTCATTTCAGTTTTATTTTAATTTGCATTTTCCTGATGTGTATTATGTATAGCAAAAATTAGAAAATTTCCTTAAATGGTTAGACAGGAAAGAAATTTAGGCCTTCTGGTCATACATTGTCTCTTCAACCTGCTCAGCCCTACCACTGTAGCTCAAAAACAGTTACAGACATACATACAAGAGTGGATGTGGCTATGATCCAATAAAATTTTATTTACAAAAACAGACATCTGACCACACAGTACCATATAGTTTGCCCACATCTAATGCAGAGCATGCTTTTCTGTGCTTTCTGGAATCCATGCATCTAGATAGATAATATTACAAATCCATTCTCCAAAGCTGAGGCTTGTATTTTTAATTTTCTTAATAATACCCTTGAAAAGCAGATGGTAATTTTTAAATAAAATTTACCACTTTTTTTAATAACTCATGAATTTTGTGTCATTTGCAGATCCCCTCACCATCTTCTTGTAAGTAATCATTAAGTATTATGTGAGCTGTGGATTTCTGGTAGATACCCTTTTTCAGATTGAGGAAGTTCTCCTCTAGCTATTTTTTAATCATAAAAGTATATAGAAATTTGTCTAATCCTTTTTATTCTTTGCATCTATTGAGATTATCAGGTGGTTTTTGACCTTTGTCCTACTGATGCAGTGAATTACATTAATTAACTTTTCACATATTAAACCAATATTACATTCCTGAAGTAAATCCATTTGTTCATAAAGTATTAATACATACCTTTGTACATGTCGATTGATTCAAAAAACCTAGTATTTTGCAAGGGTTTTGGGGGGGAATATTCTGTACTTTTCTATCACTTTCTTTTCTCATGATGTTTTTGTCTTCTTTTACTATAGGTAGGAATACTGGTCTCCTTATTAGTTTATTAATGGTCTTTAGACCATTTTCAAATAGAAAAGACTATAGAGTTGATGTGTCCTGGGAGCCTGACTTTTTAGCATACTTTCATTTTCTGAAAGGATATTGTTCTGCTTATTTTTCTTTCTTTTCTTATAATAACTTTCTGTGGAATTAAAACTCATTTCAGTATGCAAAATTAATTTTCCTGAACTGAAGTACGTGTACTTCAGGATGAACCTTCTAATGATACAGAGCTCAAATATGGGTTGTTTTTGGTATGATGCTCAAAAATATGGGTTTTGATTTCTGAAGTCTCCTGACATAGTTCCCCTCCTCCACTTTTATCTGTACCGTTTTCTTTTGTTCCTTTATTTTTCCTAATTGGCTTGTTTTGCTCACTCTTGAAACAATTTCTCTTCAGTGTGCTGTCCTTTCCTAGAAAATAGGTTTAGCTCATAAGTTCTCAGAGTTCATGACCATGGGTTTACAGCTCAAGCCATGGGGAAACACCATGAACTCTTTGCACTCATCTGCTATTGAATTCAGCAAAAACTACTTCCCCTTTTCATCTGTTAGTCCCAAATTGGACCCCATGTTTTCCAATAAATAGCTGTTGTCTGTTTGAGAGTTCTCTTATTATCATAGCTATCCCATGCTATATTTATTCTCACTGCTTTTCTTCTGAACATATAATAGTAACAAATTTCTTGTGGCTGTTTGTTTTTACCCACCTTTTGAAGTTGATGGGGACACCTTGTCTCTAAATTTCATTGCAAATAGTGTACACAAATTTTATATTTTAGATATATAATTGCTCTCCTTTTTTATGTTAGGATTTAGATAACTGTGCTGCAATCTCCATCTTCCCAGAATTTCCTCATTAGCTCTAAATGCCTTTAAACAATTGACTAATCAAGTGCTTCAGTCTAATTTTAGTTCCCTAAGTCATTTTCTCATTAAATTTTAATGGCATCTCCAAGATGAATATGATTAGTTATGGTCACTGTACCACTAAATTGTTACCATTGAGAGAATTTTTTTCTTTTTTATTACTTACATCAATGTCAACTTTAAAAGATAGAAAATACAAGAAATTCTTCAGTGTTTTCAAGTGGGCACTCTTAAACTGAATGGAATCTATATGGTATTATAACAAATTAAGTTCATTGTTTTGGTTGCTCATATTAAAATATTAACAAAATAAAATTGAATAATGGTGAAAAATCCTTATTAGCCAAGATTTTTAACTTTTAAAGTTATTCTGTCATATTTGAGATCTGAGCCAAGGTCAAAATGAACTGGTAGAAAATGAAGACAAAGTTCAAAATATGCTCTTAAGTTCAACAACAACAAAAAAATTAATGAAGGGAGTAATTTCAGAAAGTTTCAGTAAAGTAAATATTGATTGAGTGAGAATGTGCTTAATTATATTATAGATAATTACTCGTCAGTATTTATTTGGAGACTGCGTTTGGCTAATACAGTGATCGTAAATTGACACACCGTTGTGGGGGAAATGCTGCAGAGCCACATGCTGGCATAGCTCCCCCTTTTTTGTCAGAATTAGTTACACTCTTATTAAAGTGCTATGCCCAGTTCACGGTGTCACAATTTCAAACTGAATTGGAACTTATCCAGTGTAGAAAATGATGATATGTACGATATTGCAGATATGCCAATTATTTGTCAGTATTTTCACTCCCAATTGGCTTAGGACCAAAGTTTGACAATACATTACTTTAATTTCTCCAGTTCTTCATCACAAGATGAATACTGAGCCTAATAAAAGGGAAAAAATTAGTTATAAAATAAGTTGAACACTTTTCTTTTTGGCCACTCACAAGTTATTTATGTAAAATACATGAGAAAAAATGCATGAATTTTATAATATAAAGAAACAGGAAAAATAGAATGTAACTGCCTGTAAATATAAATAATAATTGAATCTAGTAGACAAAAACCCTTAAATCTGATGAATAATCCAATTATAAAAATGTGTATTATTCCATGTGCTGGTTTGAATAGAAATTTAAACATACATGCAAAATTTAAAAGCAAAGTAGCAAGCAAGTAACTCAATAAATAGCTGCTGCTAACTCAATAAATTCTCAGAATTGGAGCTTGAACTTGCTTTCTTGTCCCCAAGATTGTATTCACTTCATCTTTGTGTTGACACTTTCTCTTTTGCTGGGAAATATGTGTCAATACATTTTGTATCTAAATGTTAAAGAGAGTGAAAACATGAAAAAATAAAAAATATATGAATATAACCATAGAATATATAATACTTAAAATGCATTCAAATGAAATTTTATACTGTAACCTTTATTTTATTTTACTAAAATGATCAAAGGTATCACCACATGAAAATTCTCCTCCTAATATTGCTCTTATTCTATATATGATTAAATTCATATAAATAGCTATTAAAAAAGAGAGAAAGATAACTTATTAAAATTCAGCAATGTTTTCTCTCTCTATAGCTTCAGGCCCTGGGTGTATGGAAATGTGCTAATTTACCTGGATGAATTAAAGAGTTGAAAAATCCTATTAGTATAGCAGTAATCAATTGGACGTATTTATCACAGAAAATGTTTTTTTTTTTCAATTTAGAAAATGCTTCTCCATATACTGATAAACCTTTATTTTACAAACATATTTTACACACAGATAGAATAAATAGGGCAAAAATGCAACGTGAAAATTTTGATATTGATTCATAGCAGTTTCTATCTCTGCACATTTAACAAAATGTCCTAATTGGAAGGTAATCTGACAAATGTAATATATTATACCATCTTAAAAGAAATGTAAAACAAATTCCTGGAACTTTTCTCTACCATATAATGACCTTTAATTGTCAAAAGATGGAGTACTGGGGCACAGGTTCATCCAAGATTAGATAAGAAAGAAAGGTGAGATAGTATTTATTTTTATGAAAGGAACAAGTGTGTAGCTTTATTGTAAAAATGTGATACTAGTTTTAGGAAATGGTCCTCAGGTTTAATTTATATTTTTTTCAATCACATAACTAGTTTTGATTACATGACTCTTTTATATGAATTCTTACAAAATCCACTAGTGCATCTACATGCATTTTAATAGAAAACTTGGGACTTCATGGGAAAGCTATTTTTAAAAATACAAAGGCATATGGGAAAATCAAATTAGGGTTAAAAAGCACATGAACAAGTTTTTCATGGAGAATATTTATTGTTCAGTTTAAAGTAGCTGAAACTATCTTATGATTAAAATACTGATCTCCTGCCCAGTTAAATGTTGAGGAAGAAAGAGGTGATCTTTTTCAATTGTATAATTCCTCTTCCCATGTTTAGATGAAGTTGTTACTAGCAAAGGCAGATTGAAGAGTTTGTAAGCAGCAATTCAAAAGGCATTGATGACCCTATGTGATGAAATAATGAGAAAATCAGCTTAGGAAATTAATATTTGTTCAATACTTCTTAGCAAGTTCCTTGGCTATGGGACACATGATACAGGTGGTAGGCATGGTGGTCCTAAGGACTTTCTCATGAGCTCATCACTAATGGAAAATTACTCACTCTATTTCTCATTTTTAAAATTTGAGATGTAAAAATAACTTCTGGAACACAAAAATTCCTGTGATATTTTAATGTAGGTATTAGAGATTATATTCTTTCTAGTAAAATATATTTATGTTTCATATTGTCTTTCGCATATGTTATATAATCTTATATTTATTTCTTAACATCTCTATGTGTTCTAATTCTGAGTCTATTGAGGGTAAAGTAGAAATCCAATTTCTCTCTATAGTTACATTACTTAGTACAGTTACTGGCACATAGTACATTATATATACACATATTTAAATGAATGGCTAATCAGGAAATTAAATTATAGAAAAATGTTGATATAAACTCAATGATGACATTAAAATAATCACATTATCTTCTTACAAAATATTTAATATTTTCTTTCTCATTGTAAGCTAATTTTTTAAAAAAATGTAACAGTAAATTCTGAAGAAAGATGCATTTTAGAAACATAATATGAACACTTATTTGGTAAGAAATTTGCAAATTTTATTACTTTTTGAGACAAATGAAGGCTTTATGGCTTGAAAAAATAACAAATCTCTGACTATTTTTACATTCACTTTGGCCTGTGGTGTTTTTTATAACAAATATAAAAGTAGAGTTATACATTAAAACCATCAAGGTCATGTTATAAATTTTCAATATATCTAAATTAGCATTAGCCTATGAATAATTTCTACACAAAGCACTTACAAGGATGAATATGATGCCCTGTAGCTCAGAATTTCACTGCTAACAGAAAAGAAATACACAACAGGCTGAAGTAAATCTCCATAAACATGTTTTTAAAAAAACATAAAAAAGACAGAGGAGCTATCTGCTTTTGTACCAAACAACTTTTTGTGCTACGTGCAAAAAATAAAGTTAAATTATCACTACCATGCAACACAATATGTTTATATTGTCAAATAATTTAAGATTAATCATTTTCCACACCAATCATTTTCTAATCAGGTAAGATCACCCATTCCAATCCAAAACAGAGAGAGGAGAGAGAGAATGAACACAATCATGGTGTTAACAGTGTTATCTGAGCTCCCTTTCCTTCTGTTTCAATGGAGCAATCATTTTTAAGGAATCAATGTATTACAAATAGCAGGACATGAACTTAACAAAGCCGATGTGACAGAAAAAGGCCCACAGGGTTGTATCTCCTATGAGGGGTCACGCAGTTCCACAGGATAATTTTCACCTTTTTCTTTCCAGAAACTCAATTTCACCACAGCATTCACAAGTGAATAAACACTTAAGAAATGATTCATTCTAGCCAAAGGCACGTAGCTAGATTAGATTATGATACAATTCTTTACAAACGGAACGATAATTTTCATACGTCTTCAACACGCAAGTCAGCTGATATTCTTCCTAATATCAAATCTCCTAGGTTGTTAGTCAGTAGTAAGAAAGTTTCATATTAAACATGCAGTCATGCTTAGATTAAATGTAATGTTTTAATAATTTGGAAGTTTTAAAGCCAATTTTATTTCATGTATTTTTCTTATTCCCCCACTGATTTCTCCCCATCAAGCAAGTTGTACTCATTGACTCAAAAGAAGTGTGAATTTTTAATAAAGCAAATAATTAATTGACGAATTTTAAAACCCACAGCAAATGCAGAAGTATGAAAGAAAATATATTTTAAAATACTTTAAAAATATTTTTGAATCATTTTAAATGTACAAAATTTGTAGAAACAGTGGAAAATATTCCCCTATGTCCCTCTATCAGTTCCTCAATTGTTAGTATGCCAACATGGCACATTTATCAAAATGAAGAAATTGACATTGACTCATTATTATTGACTAAATTCTAGATGTTATTTGGTTTTTCCCTTTTTTCCCATTAATATCCTCTTTCTGTTGCAGAATTCATTACAAAGTGTCACATTATACTTACTTGTCACATCTACCCAGTCTCCTCTGATCTGTTGCAGTTTCTTAATACTTCCTTTCCTTATTTTTTCATTACCTTCTTAATCTTGAGGACTAAAGACCAGGTCACCTGTAAAACCTCCCTCAAAATGAGTTTGTCTGGTATTTTTCTCATGATTAGACTGGGGTTATGGATTTTTTTTTTCTTTTTCTTTTTTTTTTTTTTTTTTTTTTTTTGAGACAGTCTCACTCTGTTGCCCGGGCTAGAGTGCCGTGGCGTCAGCCTAGCTCACAACAACCTCAAACTCCTGGACTCAAGCAATCCTCCTGCCTCAGCCTCCCAAGTAGCTGGATCTACAGTCACACGCCACCGTGCCTGGCTAAGTTTTTCTATTTTTAGTTGTTTGGCTAATTTCTGTCTATTTTTAGTAGAGACGGGTCTGGCTGTTGCTCAGGATGGTCTCAAACTCCTGAGCTCAAATAATCCTCCCACCTCGGCCTCCCAGAGTGCTAGGATTACAGGCGTGAGCCACCACGCCCCGCCAGGGGGTTATGGATTTTAGAATATGACAGTTATTTTTCTCGTATTATATCAGGTGGAACACGGTATGCATATGATATCATTGATGATGTTAATGTTTACCATGTGCTTCAGGTAGTGTTTGCTAGATCTCCAAAAACTGAAATTACTGTTTTTCTCTTTACAGACCCTATTCTTTGGAAATGGGAGGTCACTGTCTCACCCACCCTCAGAGGGGAGTATGAGGCTAGTAATTAAGAACTCATCCTGGAGGGGGAAGTATTTACATATATTAATATGTTTGGGATTCTTCGGCGGGGAAGTTTTTTTTCCCTCCCTCATTTATTTATTTGTTTATTCAACAATTTATATCAGTTAGAGCTCACGTACATCTAGTGTATATGTTGGATTATTGCTTAATACTACATGATCTATTTTGTTGTTCAGTTTATTCCAGCTTGGCATTTTGGAGCTTTCTCAGATTGACTGCAGTGTCCATTTGGCATGGCCCCCTACTTTAATTTTGAGTACTTTCTTACTTTGTGGCACTATTTGAGCTCAAAGTTCATTTTGTATTTTTCCTGCCTCGGCCCTAAAATGAGCTGCTCAAAGAGTGCCGATTCTCTTTTATTAGAGAATGGTATTTAGATACCCAAATATGAGTGCTGCATGTGCTCATTGCTACTAGCATATCCTTGAAATTTTTTTTTTAAATTGCTTTTAGAAATTTGACTTTTGAGAAAAGACTGTTTTAGGAATTCTAAAATGTGGGATATATGTTTCAGGAACAAAATCTTTTGGACTTATACTTTGTCTTGAAGGATTTTAAGTTGAACTACAGAATAAACAATGGTGTGTGCAATGGTCAAAGTAGAGCAATTTTCCTTCTGACATGGATTAAAAATTAGACTATATGCTTGGCAGAGAATCGGAAAGTCTGTTGATCTCTAAGAAGTCACTATTCCTTTTTTCCACTTTGGGTTGGAAATAAAAAAGGGGGGGTAGGTATAAAATTGACAAACAGATTTGAAATATATTGGTGCATAAATGCCAGTACTGTTCTTTTCATAATATAACCCAGTAAACTCCAAGTCTTGAAGAAGTCTGTGTTAAATATGGCACCCTTGCCATAGAGTTACAAAGGCCAAGGCAGTCTTGGGGACGCTCAGAAATCCCCTCACATTTCAACACGCTGCTTCTGTACATCTGAAATGGGCCTATGTCTAGAATTTAGGTTCAGAGGGACTCTGAAGAGTGCCCAAAATCATACATCCATCTTGATTTGGAATTTTAATGGGATGATGGAAGATAAAAATTACAGAAAAGTCTGAAGAATCCCAGACTGGAAGGAAGAATTTCTGGATTTCGTATGGTATAACCCAGAAATTATTAACCTTGAAGGAAACGAGTTCAACATAGAATGTGACAATTAGAGTCATAATTCATGAGAACCATGTCTAGAGAGGTGTATCTCTGTCCATTCTTTGATGACCAATAAAAACAGTGGTTATCAAGGAACCAAACAAAGTGAGCTACAACATAGCTGAAATCAGTGAGGAAAGAGAAAGGCATTTGTGGATATTATTATTGCTGGACCAAGTATTCTAATTCTCCCTGTAGGCCTTTAGTAAAATTGAAATTCCTTACTACTTGTGCCCAGATGGAGTCATGGGACTATTTCTGGTTGATGAGTTGTGAGCAGACATTGTATGTTCCATGTCTAGAATGAGCACTTAATTTTCAGTATAAGACTCTCCAGAGCACTTTTTTTGCTCTCCTATGCTACTATCAATATTTCAGATTTCTTTTCCCTTTCATATAACTTTTCTATTTTCCTGAGTGGCACAGGAAGGTAATGATAATGAAAGGCAGAATTCTAGTCTGACCCTTAAGAGACAAGTAGTACAAGCAAGAAATGAAATCACTGAAATTTTGAGCTTGTTCTCTAAACATCTTAGGTCATCTTGACTAACATAGCAACAAAAGCTAAAAGCCATAAGATGACCTTCCCTTAATTCCAGGACAATATGTAGTTCTAAAAATATAACCCTGACTTGGGGAGAAATAATAGATGTATAATTCCAAAATTCTAAGTTTAACAAGAAGAGATATATTATTTAATAGTGTATCAAGGGCTATATTATCATTAGTTAGCTTTAATATATTTTATTTGCTATATTTGCTGCTATGTAAAAAAGAAATGAGCCATCAAGTCACACAAAGTAACGGAGGAACTTTAAGTGTATATTTCTAAGTGGAAAAAGCCGGTCAGGAAAAACTACATATTGTCTAATTCAAATTATATGGATTTCTGAAAAAGGCAAAACTATAGACATAGTGAAAATATCACTGGTTGGAGAAGAGAAGAGGAATGAAAAGGTGAAGCATAGGGGATTTTTAGGATAGTGAACCTACTCTGTATGATACTGTAATGGTACATACATGGCACTATGCATTTGTTAAATCCTGTAGAAATTTACAGCAAAAAGATTCACCCGTAGTGTATGCAACTTAAAAGAAAATCATGTAGAAAGTCTGGGCTATCCTAGGAAAGAATGCAGAGCATGACAAACAAGAGAATCTAATAGCATTACAAATATATGAAATATCTTCACTGAAGGTGGTGGGGGAAAGGGGCTGACTTAAGTGCTAACAATTCAAACTAAGTTATATAGAAACTCCACCCTAAAGGAAGGGAAGGCTAACTCCCCATTACTTACATGTGGGCTGCATAGAGTGACTTTCTACCTCAGAATATAGTATGGAAAGGGAAGAAAAAAGAAAACTGATCACCCATGCAATCAAGGCCAACATCAACAGTCATAAATCATATTAAATGTATCTACTCTTGATATGATGCTATGAAAATAACATTTTACCTCTGTGTTTCTCCCCTCAAAATCCATAAGCTCAGTCTAGTTATGAAGAAAACATCAGACAAATTCCAATAGAACAGCAGCCTACAATATACCTGACGAGTATTCCTCAAAACTGTCAGGGTCACTAAAATCAAGGAAAGTCAGAAACTGGCAGAAACTAAAGTCTGAATAAACAATGGACCATAGTTAATAACAGTATCAACATTGCTTAATTACTTATAAGAAATGTGAGATGTTAATAATGGAAAAAATTGTGTTTTTCCAAACTATATACACAATTTTTCTAAAAAATCTAATTTTTTAAAGAGTCTATTAAAGATAGCATATATAGCTGGATCTCAAACTGTCATATTAATTTTCTTCTATTTATTTTCTACTTTTATTTATTTTCTATCTCTATTGCTCTTGTATCTATCCATATATCTTAAAAGTCAGCCAAAAAACAATCTTGGTTAAGTGATATTTGTGTTAAAATTAAGATTTCAACAAATCTGAAGTTCAGTTGAATATCACTATCATATAATAAAATTATTGGAATAGAAGATAAATATCTGAAATTTTGTCTAAAACCATAATTTTATTATAAATGTTTAGCAATTAACTTTAAAGTTATAAATTACAGTACAGAAACCATAATTTCTTAGCATTGGTTGTTGCCAGATTATTACTCTTCTTATGGACAATACTGAATAGCCTTTCTTCCAACCAAGTTTAGTGGCCAAGCAAGACATTTTTAATACAACTCACTTTTTTCCCTGATACTCTTTGTTTTCTTTCTTTGTTTTGAACCAAGTTTGGTTAATCTGTTATGATCTTGTTCATGATTTCTTCGTCTTTTCTGCCAGTTAAGATTTAAGGTAACAAAAATACATTCTATTTTAATTTTATTCTCACAAAATGTAGAAAATTTATAAATAAGACTTTTTTCCAAAACTAATGGTTTAAATTTCAATTAAATTTTTTTTTTAGTTTAAAATAAATTTTATTTATTTTTTATTTTTTTTTATTTTCTTTTTTTTTTTTTATTTCAGCTTACTATGGGGGTACAAAAGTTCTGCTTAGATATATTGCCCATGTCCCTCCCATTCCCCCGAGTCTGAACATCAAGTGTGTCCATTCCCCAGACAGTGCACATCGCACTCTTCTTGTAGGTATACACCCATCCTTTCCCCCACCCCCATCCCCCCAAGTCAGAACTTCAAGCGTGCCCATTCCCCAGACAGTGCACATTGCACTCATCATGTATACACCCATCCCCCTCCCCCCACCCCCCACCTCTGTCCAATACACAAT
>JAQIFY010001463.1:0-14160 GCA_028533085.1 Varecia variegata | reverse complement strand
ACACCCGCCCCCCCTCTGTCCCCACACACCCGCCCTCCGCTCAGGCCGGGGTCTCCTGCTGGGCTGGTACAGTCAGTGGTTTCCTTACCAAGCCCCTCCCTGTAAGTAGCCCCCACCCGACATCCTGTGCTGTTTCCATCACCGGGGCAATGGTTTGCTGGACAAAGGAAGGCGACCACAGGACCTTTGATCCTGTGGAGATGGACAGAGACGCCCAGATGAGAGCAGGCAGGCGGCTGCCTTACTGTCCCCGGAGCAGCCGGGTCCTGCGCCTGGGCCGTGGCTGAGCCCACAGGCCTCCTGCAGGTGTGAGTGGGGCTGGCGTGGGGCCAGGTGGGCCAGGACTTTGTTTCCAGCCCGACTGTGCTCACGAAATTCTTGTTACCCACTTGATGACCAGACCTGTACCTTGGAAACTCCTTCCTATTCCTGTTCTGGAAACACAAGAATGTTTGTGGCCAGGGGTGCCTTTCATTCACGAGGGCAGAGGGGAGTCTGTCCCCCTCCCTTTCTTCCAAAGACCCAGGACTCTTTGAACCCCCTTTTGGCAATGTGCTTTCCTGGGGCTCCCTTCCCCTGCCGGGGCTTTTCCCTTCACCTCTTTACCTCCTGTCCTTTCAGCAGTCCTCCCTCCTCGGTGCCAGGTCACTTGGGAGCTGGCTCATGCGACTGGAAGGGGGTGCAGGGGTCACCACACCGTAGTCTGTGGGCCAGCCCCGGCCCTCGACCTGTTTCTGTAAATAAAGTTTTATTGGCACACAGCCCTGCCCATGCATTTACATACTGTCTGTGACTGCTTCTGTCCTGCAGTGGCAGAGCTGAGTAGTTCCAGCGAAGACCTATGACCATGAAAGCCTTAAATATCCACTGCACGACCTTTCACAAAGGTTGCTGACCCACGTAGTAGAGCAATGTTGGGTTGGAGCCAACACATTTGGTTTCAAACCTGGCTCTGCACTTTCTAGCTGGGGTGTTGGGGGAGCCACTCTGGACTTCAGTTTCCTCCTCTGTGGAGCAGGGTGATGACCCCTCGGCACGTGGCTGGTGAGGATCTCAGTGGACAGGACACAGGACGGCCCTTCACACACTGCGGGCTGCTGCATAGATGGCAGCAGTTGCCATTTCTGCCTTTCCCTGAGCCTTTTGGGTGGCTCCAGGTCCTTAATTTGATGCTCCTTGGTTATTTCTGTGACTGAGACTGGAGCTATTAACCCTGCAATTTGTGGGCACAGCAAATGCTAATTTTCTAGTCAGCCTACCTGTCTGCAGGCTGTCAAACGGCAAGGCTATTTTTAAATAAGCGTGGATTGCATCAAAGAATTGGTTCATGAATGAAGCCCACACTCATGTATTTTACTCCAAGAGTTTAAAAATTTCCAGTTTACATATTCTCTGCTCAGTGAAGAAGTTGTACCTAACTGGAAACTGTATTTAGATTCTCCTGCCACCTTCTCTGGCCAAATGTCCTATTTGGGTGTGGTGGCAGTTTTGTGTGTGCGTTTAGGAAGGGAGGCTGTGAGGACCCCCGGGGGCGGCCCTGGGTCGTTGCTGGGACACGGAGCGTGGGTCATGCATGCTGCTCGGCAGCTGAGCCGAGAGTGTGAGGACACGGAATGGGATGCGGCCCCGGGCAGTGGGCACCCGGCAGCCTCCGCGCTTCCCCCGGGGTGGATGGAACAAATGGTCCAGGTGACAGGACACAAATATGTCACGTGTGTAGGCTCACTTTAGGGCAGGGCTCCTCCCCACGGGACCGAGTCATTACAGAGGCTGCAGGAATTGTGGGAGGTGCAGACGGGTGGCCCCGGGGGCCGCATGGAGCCTGTGGACTTGCTTTCTTGGCTCACTCTAGTGTGTGTGTCTCCATACCTTGTCTGGGTGACTTCAGCTGAGGATGCTTGTTCCAGCTCAGCGTCTGTCCTCACAGCTCTGTGACATACTGTGGCCGCTGCTGGCCCTGAATACTGGGATCTGCAACACCGCACCAGGCAGTGGTGGTCCGCACCATCGGGTCGAATACAACGTCGGCCCCTTAGTGGGCTGCTGCAAGCTCAGGGCAGATGACCCAGCCCTGTCTCTTTCCTTTCTGTAGAGGAAGGAGTTTGCGACAGCCAGACAAGCAGCAGAGCTCTAGGCAAACGGGAGGAGGCCCAGGCAGGACTGCGGCAGCTGCGGGGGAGCCCGAGTGTGCTCAGGGGGTCAGGACGGCCCAGGCAGCGGGAGGGAGCGCCAGGGTCCAGGGCAGCGTTGGTGCCTCCCTGCTGGGCCCACCTCTGGCCGCGAGGCACGCTGGGCAGTGCACGGGGCAGGGCCCGGCTTCCCAGTCCCGCCTGCTGCCTCCTGCTAGGCCCGGCCCGCGCTGGGTGGGAGCCCCAGCTGGGAGGCCCGGAGGTTTGCAGCTGTTGGGGTCGGAGGGTTGCGCTACGCTGCGGATCCCTTTTTCCTCTCTTGTTCTTCGTCTTCCTGGCCTCGCCCTCACGCAGCGAGGAACCGGGACCGAGCGTGTGAGCGAGGGGACATCGGGCACGGAAGGCGGCAATGGGCTCCATTTGCACTCACAGACTTGCCCCAATTCTGGCCTGAGAGCCCTTTGCCGCACGAGAGATGGGGGCATCCCTGTGTGCTCCCGATTTCACCGTGAAAGTGACGAAGCAGGAGCCCCCACCTTCCTCTGTGTTCCGGACCCCTCTGGCAGGCAGGTGGAGCTTACAGACCCTTTTGAATTGAGATTTTAAATGCACAAAATAAAATATATAGGATTATGTATTTTATTCAAGAAAACCAGGTATTGAAGTGATCGTTGAAATATTATTACTTCAATAAATAACAAGATACAATGGAAGGTCCAATAAATACCATAATGTCAAAGCAACGAGAGGTGGAAACAATTCTGAAAAACTTGCAACAGCCGTGGTGCAGCATGAAAATGTCTGAGACTTCTACCAGTGATGAAGCCCGAGGTAGTTCTCCTACTACTGCTGTGGCTTATTCATAGTTGAAGGAACAGCCAAATTTCTACTGGAGGTTGGTGAAAATAGAGATGTAATGTTTTCACCTGTCTAGTACGTGGATTAGTAAGCGTGACTAAGAATCTTCGCTGGTGATTTTCCGCTGAGTGAGATGCCTGTTTGGGCTGCAGTCTGTGCATCTATCGTGTTCAGTAAATGGCCCTCAATTTGTATCTTATTGACTGTTTTTAAGGTGGGCATTGAGTTTCCTTTTCAGTATCCGTGGAGACGACATGATTTTTCTTACCAGCCCTGTTAACATGGTGAATCGCATCACTGGTCTCTGGGACGTGAGCTCCCTCCACGCTGGAGCTCTGTCCTCCCCGAGCCTCCTCCCTGGTCACGTCTGCACTTCTTTCCTTTTCACTCCGAGCAGCTCTGTCCCCATCTGTTTGTGTCCCGCTCCCAGCAGCTGCCCCCGCGTGGGGCTCTGTCCTCTCCCTGAGACTCTGGCTGCCCCCCAGACCTGCCGCCGCAGTCATCGGGGACTGGCCCACTCGTCACTCACAGAGCTGGGCAAGTCCCTTCCAGGGCGACTGTCCTCACTCGTAGGTCAGAGTGGATCCTTCCCTTTGGGAGTGAGGACAGCACAAAGGTGAACGGATTTAAGTCTACACGTGGGTCCGGATTGCAGCTGGGGTTGCCGAGTTACCGGCACGTTTGCACAGCGGGGGGGTCTGCACAGGAAAGGCACCACCGCTCCGTCCCGGGTCCCTCCCTCCTCCAGTTCTCCGGAACTCAATGCAGGTCCACCTCGGGCTCCCAGCCCGGCTGAGGGTTCCCAGGGGAGGCCGGCGCTTCCTCCCTCGGTGGATGCTTTAGGTGGGTCAGCACCTGGGTGGGCACAGGTCCGAGACTGTCCCGGAGAGCGGAGTCCTGCTGGCGGAGTCCAGACCCGCCTTTCCTGCAGGAGCATCAGCCGTGTGAGCCCCGCGGGGCTGCAGTGGGCGGCAGCCGCTCGGCTCGGTGGTCAGCAGGGGCGTGCCGGGTTGGAGTCAAGCCCTGGGTTTGTCACTGGCTTTGGGGGGTTTGTTTAACACCCCTCTCCCTCAGTTTCCTCATTTGTAGAGGGGACACCCTGTCAGTGCCGAGTGACAGGCTGGCTGTGGGGAGTGGCGGAAATTGTCAGTGCAAACCCCTCGGCACAGGGCCGGGCGTGGCAGATCTCGGGCAGTGCTGGCGTCTTGCTGGCTGTTCAGGTGGACGTCACGACGTCTGAGCTGCGGCTGCCGCGAGCTGTGTCCGTCAGGGCACTTTTAGCGGTGACAGAAACGTGACTCGCAGTGGCCTATGCAGTAAAGGCACCGATTTTTCACATAATGAGAAGTTTAGCGCAGGACAGGCTCTGGGGGTGGTTGATTCAGTAGCTGTCACCAAGGACACGGCTTCTCCCTCTCTCTCCTCTCCACCAACCTCAGGGGTGCCTGGGTCTCCAGGCCGGTGGCCAGTGGTGTTCTGGACATGTCCCCTTCCTTGTTCACACCAGCTGCAGAGTTTGAGAGAACACCTGCCCCTGGACCGTGCCAGGTGCACACTCCCCGTCCATCTGACGGGCTCTGCCACGCTGGATGTTGCCCTGACCAGTAACAGCTGCTCAGGGGCTGACACAGGACTCAGTGTGGACCAGGAACTCCAAAGTCGCCCCAATACGGGAGCCACCTGCAGAGCTCATGAAATTCCGTTTCCCAGCCCCTAGTGAGTCTGGTGCACAGGGCCCAGGCATGAGCATTTCAAAGAGCATTCTAGGTTATTCTGATGCGAAGGGACATGTTGAGCTTGGACCCACCAGGAGCCTTGTCTGGAGCTGAGTGTGAGGCTGACTTGCGAACACAGAGCAGCGTGGGAGAGGCAGATACCAGACTGCAGTTAGGTTCTGCCGGGAAGGAAGGTGGGAATGGCAGAAGCCGTCCTTGCAGGAGTTGGGAGATCAGCTATCGCGCACCCAGATACCAGGATCCACCGGCCAGGGGACAACTCAGCGTGGCCACGAGCCCTTCACTGACCCATGCAGCGGCTCCTGCCGGACGCTGCCCAAGGCCGGCCTGTGCCAGCCGCAGCGAGCGAGCTCCCGCAAGCCGCACACGGGGTGGGGGCCGGCGGACTAAGGGACAGGAGAGATGGGGGCGGTCCTGCGCTGTCCAGATGCGAGATGACCGTGTGGGGGCGTGTAGCAGGAAGGAGGAAGTCGCCTGTGCACACTTTCTTCCCTGACTGCTAACGGCCCCTCTCGAGCACGGAGTCCATGAACCTGCCCCCTTCCAACTGCTCCGTCTTCCGCTTTCCGACCTGGGTCTCCTCGGAGCCGCCCGGAGAGCAGAGCTCATAGGCTGGTGACGGGAGCAGAAAGGCCACCAGGCCTGCCGCTTCCCGCGGGGACAGGACTCCCGGGTCTGTGCTCTCTCGGCCGCGTGGCCGCCCGGGTGCTGGTCAGCGTCGACCCCGACTCCTTGCTGTGGGGTGACGGCGAGGTGACGGGGTGCGAGTGCTTTGCAACGGAAGCACGTGCACACCCGACAGGCAGTTAGGAACTGCGTCTTGCTCAGTCCCCCAGCCTGACGCTCGTGCCGGGGACGACACAGGATGGAGAGGAGAGGCCAGGTGAGTATGAAAGACCCTTCTCAGCCCTGGTCTGAGGGCGTCCTCCCGGCGACGGACACCAGCACCGCTGATTAAGTCCTGACACGTGTGGCTCCCGGTTCGCTCTGCAGAGGCTCCTGCACAAATGACCTCATGCGACGTCTGGCGTCTGGTGAGGCCTGCAGGTCTGAAGCTCAGGATCCTTCCGTGTGGGCTGACGTCTCGCCACACGCGTGCACCCCGCTGCCAGGACAGGCCCTGCCCCCGCCCCACCGCCCCTTCCGCACGCGCCGTCCGTCTCCTCCTCTTCCTGCCATTTTGTTTTAAAATAACTTCTCCAATCTCCCAGCTCCGACAGTCTGTTTCTAACGTCCTCTCCTCCGCTGATTTCCCTCGACAATTTCAATACCCTGTGGAATTCATCCCAAGCTAGAAATATATGAACCAAGGATATATTTAATATGGAAAGAGACTTTGGGTATAAAACAGCTGCTTTTGCTAAAAATCAGAGTTTAGCAAATGATATTTGACAAGAAGGAAAGAGAGAACGGATGTCTCGCATCTTTTAAGCATTCTCTGTTCCTAGAAGGTGCTCGGATCTGTTTTCTCTGCAGTTGCGAGACCCCTGGGAGACACCCCGGCCAGGCTCCTGCGAGTCTCGCTGTGTGTCGGCTCTCGGGACACACCGCTTCCCATCCCCCGCCCACCGGGCTTCGTTTCCACACAGGAGCCAGGGCTCCGACTCTGGACACGTCCAGGGCAGGACTTCCCTCCAGACCTGCTGGTACCTGCAAAATGCCAAATGGACCAGCCTGTCAGCTGACGGGGCAGAGGTGGCATGTGGAGGTCTGGATGCTGCAGCCACAGGAAGCTGCGGGGTTTGGAGGAGCAGAGCTCAGGCAGCCATGGTTGAAATCCCAGTCCGCTACTAACAAGCTGTGTGACTTTAGGTGAATCACATAACCTCTCTGAGCTTGTGTGTATAATTCAGGTCATTATTAACTCTCTCTTCTGGATCATGGGCCTCCAATGCCTGGACAGCTGAGGAGATGCCATTGTGTCAGGTCAGTGGCAGAGGTGCTCAACTGTGCAAACAAACACGAACCCCACTCTGGCGGGTGATAACCATCAGGGAAATCAAGCCGAGGTGGGCTGTGGGGTGGTGCCTGGCCGAGCAATTTGCAAACGACGGCAATTGATTTTCAAAACACATCTGCAAGCCACGCTCTTCCCGGCGGGCGACCCCTGCTTTTCAAAGCCCTGGCCTCTCTCTGCTCCCCCGTCCCTGAGAACTCAGGCCCTCTGCTCTGGGCCCAGCAGGGGCCGACCGTGCCCTGAGACACAGCAGTTGCTCAGCGAGCCGTCGCCTGCGGACACTTCCGACAAGCTCATCTGCAGCCAGACCCCATCAGCCGAACATCTGGCCCCGGCAGCCGCGGCAGCTGTGCACACGCTCCGCGCAGGACCCCAGATGGGCGTCATTAGCCTCCAGATGACCCGCAGGGCCTGGCGGGGGGAGTCAGCCACGTGGAGCGGGAAGTTCACAGGGGGTAAACTGAGGGGAAACTCCCATCTGTGTGTGGACCCCAGGCGTCTGTGGACACAGCTCCATGCCACCGGCTCCGAGAGTGACGCGGGCAGAGCAGCCCGACCCCAGGGCTCCACGCGGGCATCCACCACGCAGGCGTCCACTGAGCCGTGGACGGGACACGCGATCCCCAGCACACGGCTAATCTGCTTTCTGTCCCTCTGGACTTGGCTATTTGGATGTTCTAGAAATGAAATCGTACAATACGTGGCCTCCTCTGACTCTGAGAAGCCTAGTTATTATAAAATTTCCTCCCTACTTACTCGAGGGCCCCGAGAGGCTGGGGCGGGCGGGCTGAGAGCCGGCGGGTGCAGGCCGGGTCCCCCAGAGGCAGACGTCGAGACCAGGATGCCAGTGTAGGTGGTTTGTTGGGGCCGTGATCCGGAAGAGTGGTAGATTCCAGAAGTGAGACAGGGAGGAGGATTGCCCTGGGCAGGTGGCCACTGTGGGTTCGGGCTCAGTCCTGCGGTGCGCTTGCCTGCCGGCTCCCGCCTCCCTTCCCACCTCCCAATTCGGGTTGCACACGCGGTGCCTGCGTCGTCACTGTCTGCTCACGGGTCACATCTGTAGCCCTGGGCATGAGGCTGGGGCCGCCGGGTTCTCCCGCAGACAAAGAACAAGCCACACTGCGGCAAACGGCCCCTCCCCAGGCTGGTGGAAGCGTATTTGGTGAGACGATGTCTTGCTCAGTGTTCTCACCTGTGCCCAGAGACAGGCAGACCTGTCCCACCCAGCTTGCTTTTTACGTTCAACAACACAGAAAGGACGTGGTCTGAGGCAGAAGAGGAGCCCCCGCCTTCCCCTAAAGGACTGCAGAGAGCGGTCGTTCTCGAGGAAGCTCTCCCGGAACCCTCTGGAAGAGACAGATTCGACCTGGAGAGGCCCAGCAAGAGCAGCTGTGTTGACACTCTGGTCCCATACGTCATTCAAATGAAAACAGCACCAAACCGTCAAACCTGCGTAAGAAAGTCCCAAAGGTTGTGAGTTTTCCCACAGTGATCATTCAGTGGGCCTGCTGGATACGTCCATATTCTTTCAAACTTTCTCTCCGTTCCTTTATGTCCCGCGTTGCTTGTCCGCTCAGGTTGCCTCTCACGCTGCAGAGGTGGCACTTGCTCCCGTCCCAGAAAGGACCCCTGTGTGTCCCCAGTACCGGACCGTGAGCCGTGGGGGCCGGGAATCGCGTCCCTTCCGGGCCTGGGCGTGGGTTCAGGGTCTGGCTCGGGTGGGTCCGGGTGAGAATCGTCCACTGAACGTCTTTGATTGTCTTGGTGGCTGGGGAGGGGGGCGCCTCCCTCCGCAGCCAGGGCCGGTGGCAGAGGAGGGTGAGTGGGGACGGGGCGGGACGGGAGCCGGAGCCCGGCCCTGCTGTGCGGGACGTGGCGGGGAGACCAGGCGCATTTGCTGATGATCTGGGCGTGGTGCAGACGGAGCCCTGGCCGGCAGTGCCGCTGGGGAGGGCGGCCGTGAGGACAGAGGGTCCGTGTGACCACGGGTTCTGTTTCTGGGTGATGGGCCACTCAAGGCAGGGCCTGGCGGTGGCCACTGTGGGGGCCGGGGCCCAGCAACCTCCCCCACCCAGCCTAAGAGACACGGACCAAGGACGCCAGGGAAGGGAATTGAGTGTCGACTTTGTAGGATGCAGAAAGGAAGTGGAAGGTCTGGAGACGACTCCGCCCTGAGGGACGCGGGAGTGTCCCCTGCTGTCCTAAACCTGTGGCCCCGACCCCCGGGGAGAGCTGCGGTTCCCGACCACAACACGCTGAGGCCTCCAGGGGTGCAGAGTCCCGGGGGGACCGCGGGGGACGCTGATGGGGTGGGGGACGGTCGCGTGGTCGAATCACGCTCTCAGGGGCCGCGTGTTCACGGAAAGGAGGTTCACGTTAACTGCCACACTAGAAAACAGTTGCTTTTCCCTTGGAGCTGCGGCGTTTTATTACGAAAAGAGAATAAAAAGTTCAAAAACAAAACTATCCTTTCTAATGTGATGAGAAATTTGGTTTTTTATATTGTTTTCAGTGTGTGAGTTACATGCAACTTGAAAAACGGTTCTCCCAGGTCTCAAGGTGAAGACACGGGTGAGTCCCGTGTGCTTCACGGGGGCCCAGGCTGAAAACTAGCATGAGTTACATACAACTCATGCGGCAGTCAACGTGTCACAGTGTTGTTTCTTGGCTTGTTTCTTTGTAGATCGCTTCACGCTCATGCAGCGTCCTGTATTCTTGCAGGGTCTCTCCTCCGTCATCAGGGACAGAAGGGAGGCACACGGCACATCCCTTGTCCTGGGAAGGACGTCCGCAGAAGGGGTTCGGTGTCCAGGCGAGCAGGGAAGAAGGTGCTGATGGCAGCACACCCTGGTGACAGAGCCTCGCCCGTGCGGCCAGTCTGCAGCCCAAGGAAATTCGCAGGCAGCCACTTTCAAGGGTGGCCTGTAAATGCGCACTTTAAATCACAGATCGAGCACACGACCCGACACTGAATCCAGTAAAACGGGACCTGTGGTTCATTTCTGAAGCCCTCGCTGATGCTGCTTCGGCAAAAAAAAGAAAGAAAAAGGAAAAAGCCCCGTGTGCCATCCGCAGTGCGGAGTCCCCGTCAACAGCAGCTGCTGGTTCTGCCTTTTGGGCAAAGTCATCGATCCTCCCTGGAGGCCACGGTGGAGGGGGAGGCTGCAGCCTGGGAGGCCGTCTGTGCGATCCGCGACCTGGCCAGTGTCACCGCAAATGTCACAGGACGCACTTCACCCTCCCAGAAGCACGGAGGGGCCTTCACGGAGACCCCTCGTCTGCCCTTCCCGACCCGACCGCGCTAATTACCGCTTTTCTCAGAGCGTCCGTGTGAGTCGTGCCTCCGAGCCGAGGCACCCACAGCCCCGACACCGCGCCCGGCTGCGGGAACAGCTGTCAGACGCTCCCGTCCAGGTGTCTGGAGGATGATTTATAACCTGCATTTGAGCAGCCTGGTGATATTTCATTAATCCAAATGTCAGACAGTCTAATGATAATGTGTTTGCAATAGGGCTCAACAGTTTCAATTTTTTAGATAAGCATTTTAGATGCTGACTTTGGGTTTCTATTTAAAAGATAATATTAGGGAATACTGTTGGGATAATGCTAATACTCATATTAATATTAGGGGATAACATTGAATAATTTATTTTGCTTTTTTTGGTGTATTCTTAAACCAAGATTACAGTTTTAATCTATGCACGTGTAAGAAATTCCAAGCAGATCCCATTCCAGAGACAGGGACTCTTATTCTTGTTTTGTGCCTTGGAAAAATGAATATTTCAAATGGCATATTCACAGGTAATCAATGAGCAGCGTTTCTGATTGTTTTTCACATTTTGAAAACGCCTCCTACATGCCTTGACTTGCAAATCCTTTCAGAAATGCTGCCTCCTTTGACTTCGTCTTAAAAACACTTCTGCGCAGCAGACGCTGTCATCTCAGTTTTACAGATGGGGACGCCAAGCTTATGTGACTCACCCGCATCACGCAGATAGTAAGTTTCAAAACCGGGTTTCAGACTCAGCTCTCCGGCAGCCCTGCCTTTCCCTCCCTCAGACTGGGACGTTGTTTTACTCATTTCTTTCTCCAGGACTGTGATCAGCAAACGTCTCCGAGTGTCCGTCTCCTGCATTCCAGATGTGAGCTAAACGCTGGGGACACAGAGACACAGCCCAGGGTTTGTCCTTGTGGAGTTCCCAGTCTGATGGGGAAATCGGGTGGGCTGTTGAGAATGTCAGCTCAGTATGCCGAGCTACTTGACGGTATCTTTAGATAAGACAGTAATCCGCCACATGCTCACGGAGCACCCAGGGGTCCCTTACGCTGTGAGAAACACCGGAGGTACAAAGCCGAAGGAGACGAGACCCCTCTGTTGGGCGCCACAGTCGGGCTGGTCAGGGCACAGAGAAGCATTAAACCTCATCCCGCAAACTCAGGTGTGCAAGAAATACACCTGTGTGTTCACGGCTCAGCTCAGTTCTGTTTTAGCTCACGTCACGCAAGAACAGAGGAGGTGTGACTGCAGTCGAGGGAGCTGTGAGGTTCTTGCACGCAGGCAGCCGTTGGGTGGAGAACGTTCCTGATGCTGGACCCACACAGGCGACAGCCAAGGCGTCTTCCCTTCCTGCCCCCGTGTCGCATGTGGGGAGTTGGAAACTTTCTTCTCCTTCTGGGCCGCAGGTGGGAGGAGGGGGCTCCAAGGCCCCCTGAATACTGATGGAGACCGGTTCCCAGCTGCCTCCTTTACGCTTGGCTCAGGGACCAGGGACGTGCCCCCCAGAAAGCTGCCTGTCCGTTGGCCTGAACTATGACGTCGCCTGGCTGTCGTTTTCTCACGGGCCACCTGCTATTTCTACCTTATTGATAGCAAACCCCAGAAAACTGCTCCCAGGTAAGTAGAAAAGAAAGTGACAGGTGGCATCCCGGGAGGTACAATTCCTGAAAGTCCTGAGCCCTCAGGAACAGCAATTTCAAATACTCACAGTCCTCACCGTTAGAGAAACAAACTCGGGACAGCAGTTTCACTAGAATTCTGGCAGGTAGAGCCCATCCAGCATCTGGGGTCTGTGATGACAGTTTCCCTTCTGCCGTCACCAGAGAAGGGCATTTGATTGTTCCACAAGGAGACAGAAAGTCAGAGGAGGGCGATCCGCCCACCCTGCCTGCTGCCGATCCCTCTCTCTGAGCTGCCTTGCCTGGGTAAGGAGGGTGAAGAAGAGCAGGGCTGGGAAACGGTTCTACCAAAAAACTTGCAAAATGGAAGGTGGGGAACAGCACGTGGTAGACAAAGAGGGAGAAGATCCTTCTGGAAATGATCTGCTGTGGGGTCTGGAGAAGCAATCGCAAGAAGGTCTCTGGCAAATTCAACACGAGGGGGAACCGCGGCGCGTGCAGGTCCTGGGGTGCGGGCTACGAAATGGGTGAACCTTGAGGACACTTGCTAAGGACAGTAAGATGGTCACAAAAAACCAAGAAAGTACAAATAACTCCCAGTGTTTCATTAATCATGGCGAATTGGAGGGTCAAATCTATCTGTCAGGACAGACGTGTGTCAGACGGATCAGAAGTGAATGAGACGCAGCGTGTGCTGTCTGCACGCGGCACTCCTGCGTGTCACAGGGCAGAGGGAGCCCAGCGTAATTTCATAGACAGATGTCAGCCAAACGGGAGTGAGAGCTGTGTTCCTCTGTTAGTGTTCTTAGTTCTGAGCAGATAGAAGTCTTTCTGGTTATGCAAACGCGTATTTACTAGAGGATGTCAGCAGCTCGCGGAATCTGCTGGAGGCTGGGGCCACTGGCCGGCTCCTGGTCACGCTGGGATACCACCGGAAGTCCAGTGCCGTTCCAGCGGTTAAGGCTCTGAGCCAGACGCCAGAAAGTCTTCCACGGTTCCACGGTCACACTTTCCGGAAAAATCAGTGTCTGGCCCCTGCGTTCTGAGTGAAGTCCAGTGGGCAGGTTGGGTGGCCTGGGCCACAGGAGGGGCTGGGTGGGTGGGACTGGCGCAGAGCCCAGGAGGCCGCCTGGTGAGAGAGGACTCGGGGGCAGATAATCCCCCAGTGGCAGACGCCCGTGCATACGTTTCGGAAGATCCAGAAAATCTGGTAATGCTGAGTAACCTATTAAAATGTAATATAAAAATCCGTGCTGAATAGCAATAAGAATTATATATTTATAATTTATAGGAATTAATGCAAAATATATGCAAGACTTTTATGAAGGAAATTAATTTTTATGGAAGGATGTCATGGAAGACTCAACTAGATATATCTTTTTGCATGAATGAGAAATCTCAATATTTTAAAATGTCAGTTGTCCTTCAATTCACTTACAAATTTATTGAAAGTGCAGTAAAACTCCAACGGACTTTTTCACTGAACCAAGAAGCTGATTTGAAAATAGATTCAGAGGTCCAGAATAGCCAAGAAGAATTTTTAAAAAGATTTGGAAGAAGTGTCTTGTCCCATCAGATACCAAAAGTGTTTCTAAAGATACAACAATTAAAACAATTTGCTGTTGTCTCCAGGGATGCGCAAAGACAAAGGTCCCGAGCCCACTCAGACGATGACAGAGCTGCCGTTCGGATCAGAAGGGGAAGGGTGGTCTGCTCAGTCAACGGTGCTCGAACAATTGTCCATCCGTCCACACGGGAAACCAAGTCCCACAACGCGCTGCAAACTGCAGGTGGACCAGGCTGCAAAATGAAGAGCTAAATTCAAAAACCTTTAGAAGAAAATAGAGGAGAATATCTTTATTGCATCGGGGTAGGGAAAGACTTCTTCGACAGTGCACAAAAGCACAGACCACAAAGCAAAAGACTGATGAATAATGCATCAAAGATAGAAGCTTCACAAGACAAAGGCACAATAAACAAAGTGCAAGCACAAGTCGTAGGCTGGGAAAATGTTTACAGTGCGTTAACCTGACGGAACATCAATATCCCGGCTGTAAAAGGAATTGACCTGTACAAACCGATGTGGGAAAGATAAACGACCCGACGTAAAAGCCGGCAAAGCCCTGGGTGGGATCCACAAAGACACCCTAACGGGCAATGCCTGGAGAGTCGCGATCCCGCCAGTGATCAGGGAAACGCAAAACCCAGCTGTGAGAGACCCGCTCATACCGGTCTCAGCCATTGGACTGTTAACATTTTAGGAGACTGATGATGGGGCAAGTGTAGAATCTAGAACTTTCCCATCCTGTTACCATGACTGTAAATTGCTTTGACCACAGAGCGAATGGACAACGTCACTCTGGCCCCAATGGAGCCCCAGGGGCTGAACTGACGTCCACCTTTGACACGTTGGAGCCGGGCATTGACTTCTGTCTGCCTGAGAAAGTTCTAGATGGCGTCTGCTTCGACAGAAGGCCGTCGTTGGGTGCAGCCTCCTTCATCCGTGAGCTGAGCTGGGTCTCTGGGTAACTTCCGGCAGCTTCCGCATCAGCACCTGCTGCTTCCCCTCGCACCTCCCTGTGAC
>JAQIFY010001462.1:0-14161 GCA_028533085.1 Varecia variegata | reverse complement strand
GATCCGGTGAGAGGAGATTGGGGTCGGACGCCGTGTGTGTGGCTCCTTCGCTCAGTCAGTAACTTGGAGGAACCAGGCCATGTGCCAGGCAGCAACCTGAGAGCTGAGATGAAACAAAAGTGAGGCCAGCCGGGCACTTGGGCAGGGCCTCCGGTGGACACAGCCGGGCACTCGGGCAGGGCCTCCAGTGGACACCGCAGGGAGGAGCTGAGGCTAGAGCAAGGCCCAGGAGACGGCTGGGCCAGGGGCCTCTTCCCAGGTAAACACAAAAATGCCTGCGTGTCTGCTTCTGATTTTTAAGATTTTTGACAATAGTGACCAGTCACAAAGACGTGCTGAGCCAGCATGCTCAGGGAAAGCCGGTTTTTGCATGTGGCTGAGAATTTTCCCTCCAGGACGTAACGTAAACATCGCACCAGGAGCTCATGACCATTGTTTCTTAAAAATATCTTTCCTGGAGTTCTAACCAGAGCAATTAGGCAAAACAAAGAAATAAAAGACACCATAATTGGAAAGGAAGACATTATTATAAATTTTTCCTATTTGCAAATACATGATCTTATATACATAAAACCCTAAAGACGCCACCAGAAAACTGTTACAACTGATAAACAAATTCAGTAAAGCTATAGGATACAAAACCAACATACAAAAATCAGTAGCATTTCTATGTACTAACAGACAACTATCAGAAAAAGAAATCAAAATAATCCCATTTATGATAGCAACAAAAAATAAAATAAAATAAAATACTTAGCAGTTAATTTAACTAGGGAGGTGAAAGACCTGTACAGTGAAAACTATAAAACACTGGTAAGAGAAATGGGAGAAAACACAAATAGATGGAAAGACATCCCATGTTCATGGATCAAAAGAATTAATATTGTTAAGATGTCCACACTGCCCAAAGTAATCTGCATATTCAATGCAATCCTTATGAAAATTCCAATGACATTTTTCACAGATTTGGAAAACAATCATAAAATTTGCATGGAACCACAAAGGGCCCCAAATAGCCAAAACAATTGAAGCAAAACAAAGCCGGAGGCCTCACACTACCCGGCATCCCAAAACAAGACACACAAACGGCCAGCAGGTACAGGCAGAAATGCTCAGCTCGTAGTCATCAGAGCCGCAAATCAAAACCACAAAGAACGACTGTGATGAAAAAGACGAAAGACGCCAAGCAGTGGTGAGGATGTGGAGAAAGGGGGCCGTGTACACCGCCGGTGGGAGTGTTGGTGGAAAACGGTCCGCAGTTCTGGAGAAACTAAACATAGACCCAACATAGGGTCCGGCACCCCCAGTACTGGGAGCACATCCAAGGAGACGAAATCAGCATGTCAAAGAGACATCTGCACCCCATGCTCACTGCACACCGTTCACAGCAGCCGAGACACAGGATCCACATACATGTGCACCAGTGGGAGGAGAGAACGTGGTGTGCAATGGGACACGACCCAGCCTGAAAAGAGGAAACCTGTCATTTGTGACAGCACAGCTGAGCCAGAGGACATGTATTAGGTGACATAAGTGTAAAGAGTTGAACTCATAGGATCCTGGTTACCAGCAGTGGGGGTGGGGAGAGCTGGGGTCAAAGGGTACAGAGCTCCGGCTGGACGGGAGGAAGGAGTTCAAGAGACCTGCCACACAGCACAGTGACTGCAGTTAATCATGGTTTTATTGTATTCTTTAAAATCACTGACAGTAGATTTTTTAAACGTTTGCGAGGTAATGCATGTCAATTAGCTCAGTTTAGCCATTCCAGAAAATATACATACAAGACACGTACCATTTTTATTTCTCAATTTTTAAAAAGTAGTTTTAAAATTAATAAAATATATTTCCTAAAAAACAGTCTAGTTTTTTTTCAGCTGTAGAACAGACATAGCTGTGATGTATGTTTCATAATTTACGCAGGCGAGAACACACGTGTGACAGTACTGCCGTGTCGCTGACGTGTGTTCCTGCGCCAGGGCTGCCGTGACAGTGCAGCATCCACGTTCAAGAGGCAGAGGCCAGAGGATCCCTCACCCCACCGTGGGCCTCAGGGCCTCGCAGGGTGTCCCCCACGCTCTCTGCAGAACCTGGATGGACTTTCAAACGTGCCCACGACTGGCTATGACCTTATTTGTAAACAGCTAAAGAAACTGTGCAGGGAAACAATCAGCTCTTGGTGGTTGATCCGTCTGTGTCACAGTTCAGTTTTGTAAAGAAATAACTGCATTTCAACTCCATTTTTAAATAATTTTAATTTTATTGTACATTATGATCCATTTTATCTTCCACTATGGTAGCTTATAACAGAAAAATCCGCTGCTAATGCAACTTGAAACTCTGAAATACACTCATGCAAAGTCAAAGCACTTCCAAGGCAGCCGGGATGTGAGAAGGGAAGTGCAGAGAAGGAAGTCTGAGAAGCTGATCCATCGTTGGATGTGACCTGGGCCTGGAGTTGAACGTCCAAGCGGACGGTGGCAGAGAGGATCCCGGCACAGTTGTCCACAGGCCCATGAGGTTGAAGGGGAGGATTGGAGTTTGGAGCCTGCCAAGGGACAGTCCCCTGTAGACGCCCCAGGCTTCCAGCTAGGACCACGGAATGACTCGACTAGGAGCAAGCACAGCCTGGAAACGGGCCAGGCCTCAGACAAGCCACACCAGTGGAATCTGCTCGATCCTTAATTAGACAGTAGAGTTCCAGCCCCACTGTGGCCACCTGCCAGGAACTGAAGAGAATCCTCTCTGGGGAGGTGAATTATCCAGAGCGCTATAGTATTTTTTGCACAATGTCTAGAATTCAAAAAAACTGCAGGTGTGGTGGGCTGAATGGTGGCCCCCAAAAAGCCATGTCCACATATAATCCCTGGACCTGCGAATGTGACCTTATTTGGGGAAAATGGGTCATTGTGGATGTGATCAAGTTACTGACCTTGAGAAAGGAAACTTATCCTGAATTACCCAGGTGGGCCCTAAATGCAGCCTCCTATGTCCTTATGAGAAAGAGGAGATTAGAGAGCAATGCAGAGGGAGGCAGACACACACACGGAGAAGAGGAGGCAGCAGTGTGACCCAGGAACACATTTTGGGGGTGATGCAGTCACAGTGAAGGAATTCCTAAAGTCACAGAGGCTGGGAAATACAAGGAAGCAGCCTCCCCTTAAGGCTCTGGAGGGACCACAGCCCCGCTGACCCCTTGAGTTTGGATTTCTGGCCCCCAGAACTGTGGGACAATATGATTCTGTGGCTTTGAACCACACAGTTAGTGGCAATTTGTTAGGGAAGCCACGGGAAATTAACACACTAGGCAAACCAAGAGACAAAAACAAAAACAGACAATAGAAGTAGACCCACAGGTGACACACATCATACAGTTATCAGAAACAGACTTAACAAAAGTATATTTAATAAAGTAGACAGTTTCACTGGAAAATTGGAATCTATGAAGAATAATAAATGGAAATTCTAGAACTATAAAACATCTTCAAAGGAGCAATAATATGGCAATGGAATTCTTAACAGAAATGACAGAAACCAGAGGAAAATGGAATTTTACAAAGGGCTGAAAAAAGGTGCCGGAAAGAAAATAACTGCCAACTCAGAATTCTAATGGGAGGGGAAATAACTTCAAAAATAAAGGTCAACAGTTCCTTTCAAAGTTACACGTAGCCTAACATGAGACCTGGCAATCCCGCTCCTAGTTACAAACCTAAGAGGAAAGAAGACATATGTGTACAAAAAAACTTGTACAAAAATGTTCCTAGAATCATTAGACACAAAAGCTAACAAGAAGAGACAACTCAGAAGCCCACCAGGTGCTGAGGGACAACGTGTAGCCTACCCACACGGTGGAATATGATCAAGCCATAAAAACCACTGATTCACGCTACGACGTGGACAAACCTCAAAGACATTACACCCAATGAAAGAGGCCAGACACAAAGGAACACATGTCATATGATTCCATTAAAATAAAGTGTCTAAAAATGTCAAATAAGTAGAGATTCAAGTCAGTTAGAGGCTGCCTAAGGCCGGGGAGGGAGTGAGGGACGACGCTAAACAGGCGTAACATTCCCTTTCAGGATGACGGAAACCTGCCAAGATTAGGCTGTGGAGGGTTATGCAACTCTGTAAATATACCAAAATTCACTGACTTGCGCACTTAAAGCATGAATTTTATGACATGTAAACTGTCCCTCAAAAAAGTTGTTCTTTCTTTTAAAAAAATGAGGGCCAAGAAATTTGCAGACAGATAAAAACTGACAGAACTGAGATAGAAGCAGCACACACATGTACAAACCCACACCCACATACAGGCAGACAAACACACACACATGTACAAACATACACACATACACACACACATACACCCATATACAAACACACATACACATATACACATGCACACATATACAAAAACACACATACACACATATACAAACACATACACATATACAAACACACACACACAAACACACACATGCACAAACACACATATACACATATAAAAACACATACATACACACATATACAAACACAGACACATATACAAACACACACACACAAACACACATATACAAACACACACACACACATGCACAAACACACGCACAAATATTTTTAAAGATTCTGCCTCAGAAGGAAAATGATCCCAGACAGTGGAAAGGAAATTCAGGAGTCCAGTGCACAGAAAGAGTAACTAGGTGATTAAATATAAATAAATCCTGACCAGACAATGACATTGATGACTTGTGGGGTTTAAATGTACGTAGACTCGGTGTGCGTCCCGGCAGTAGCACAGCAGGCAGACGGCGCACATGGAGTTCAAGATTCCAGGGTACCTGCGTTGTCTTGGCAGAGACACACCTGCTCGATTGTGACAGAGGATGATAAATCCAGGAGGCACATTTTAACTTCTTCAGGGACAAGACTAAAAGCAGAATAACGTACAGAATATTTAACAAGTCAACAGAGAGAAACAGAAATAAAACAAGGGAAAACAGGAGGAAAGAGGATCAAAACACAGATGGACCCAGCTGAAAAGCAAATAGCCGATTGGTAGATTTAAACCCAAAGTATCAGTAATTACATTAAACGTAAAAGTACTAAATGTTCCAGCCAGGCGCGGTGGCTCACACCTGTGATCCCAGCACTCTGGGAGGCCTTTGTGAGGCAGGAGGATCCCTTGAGGTCAAGAGTTCGAGACCAGCCTGAGCAAGAGGGAGACCCTGTCGCTACTATAGAAAAAATTAGCTGGGCGTGGTGGCGAGAGCCTGTAGTCCCAGCTACATGGGAGGCTGAGGCAGGAGGATCGCTTGAGCCCAGAGTCTGAGGCTGCAGTGAGCTGTGATCACACCACTGCACTCCAGCTGGGGCGAGAGACCAAGACCTTGTCCAGCAAAAAAAAAAGTACTAAATGTTCCTCTTGAAAGATAAAGACTGTCAGACTATATTTTTTAAAAACCAATTATTTGCTGTTGTTGACACACCTTAATTACAAAGAAATGCAAAAATCAAACGACTGGAAACGTCAGCGCCCTGTGAGCCATAACCAGGCCCTCAAGCTCAGCAGGACATCGTGTTGACACAAAGGGGACAGTTCGTGCAGGTTGAGATGATCAACCTGTCCGCAAACGTGGTGTTAAAAACGTGTCTGTAATAAATGAGCTTAAAACACAAAGGCAGTGACTGACACGCGTGGAGGAGACATGGACAGAGCCACAGTCATCACGGGAAGGTTTCACCCGCTGCGGCCGTGACTGCGCCCTCAGTGAGAACACAGACACCCTGAAAACGCCGTGTAAAATGCGGCCGGCCGTGCAGGGAGTCTCAGTTCAGCTGCTGCACGAAGGGCCCCGGACTGCGGCTCACGCAGGGCAGAAATTTGCAGAAAGCCGACCCTGCATCCTCCCCTGCGGGGGCCGTGAGGGAGCTTCTCTATTAGGGCCCCTTTCTGAGGGCACTAACCCCATTTATGAGGCTCCACCCTCATGACCTCTTCCCCTCCCAAAGGCTCCGCCTCCTGAAGGCACTGCCTTGGGGGTGAGGAGCTCAAGAAAGGCATGTGGGGGGACTCAAACCTTCAGTCGCCGTACAGATGCACATGTCTAACGCGGTTCCCCAAAACTGCGGGAGACGCGCTCCTTGCAAGCACAGGAGGAACATTAACCGAAGCTTGTCCTGTTCTGGGACAGGAAGCAGGCTTCGGCGAACTCCCAAGGCCTGGCCAGCACCGGGGTGAGACAAGGGAGGCTCCCAAGACCCAGAACAGAAGGAGACATGGCAGCACAGGGCCAGCGTGGGTCACAGCAGAACCAGCTAGAAAGCAATTGAATCGATGACAAAGCAAGTTACTAGAAAACAGGACAAGGGAACTTGCTTAACCTGACCAAAAGCACCTGCCAGAGTCCCGGAGCAGGTGCCACGCTCCCAGGTAGAGTGATGGGAGGTTTCCCTGGAGACCAGGCATCGCCCCCCCACCCTCCACATGGGTTAAGCCCCGCGCTGGAGGTTCGCCGGTGTGACACAGAAAGGAAAGGAAATACAAGTCACTTGATTGGAAAGGAAATGATAAAACTTTTATTATACGCAGACAACATGATTTTACAGGTAAAATGTAAAGAATCCACAGAAAAACCACCAGAATGATTATGTAAACTCAGCATGGACTGTGGAACGTGGGTACAAGGTCAGTGTATACATCAACTGCTCTTCTACAGGCTGGTGCTGGGGTTACCCCCCAAGAGACACAAGATCACCCCTCCAGCTAACGCGTGGTGTAGATGATGCCGTGCACACACGTGTGCACACACACACACTCAAAGAGCGTGGTGAGGTTTGCGGATAACAAGGTGAGGCTTTCTGGGGAGGCCAAGGCTGACTCCACGCTTGTCTGAAAGGGGCTGAGGGGGCCGGGGAAGGAGGCAGGGGATCTGCAGGGCACTGGGGCCAGATCCCCCCCACGGAGGGGATGGCCTGGTTTGAGCTTCCCGCCAGCACCAAAGGAGGGAGCTCTAGGGCTTTCTCATCCGCCGACCAGGATGTGGGACCCCAGGGGAGGCTGAAGCCTGAAATTGCCGTGGGCAGACATCACGGGTGGGGTCAGACACCTTACAGTAGCAGCTAATTATGATAATAGTATTTAGAAAACAGGCCAGGCGCGGTGGCTCACACCTGTAATCCTAGCACTCTGGGAGGCTGAGGCGGGTGGATCACTAGAGGTCAGGAGTTCGAGACCAGCCTGAGCAAGAGTGAGATCCTGTCTCTACTAAAAATAGAAAGAAATTCTCTGGCCAACTAAAAATATATATAGAAAAAATTAGCCGGGCATGGTGGCACATGCCTGTAGTCCCAGCTACCCGGGAGGCTGAGGCAGGAGGATCGCTTGAGCCCAGGAGTTTGAGGTTGCTGTGAGCTAGGCTGACGCCACGGCACTCACTCTAGCCCGGGCAACAGAGTGAGACTCTGTCTCAAAAAAAATAAATAAATAACCAAGAAGAGAAACAATGTCATTTTCAATAGCATAAAAAGTCAAATACCTACGAATATATTAAAAATGGGCAAAATCTCTCACAGGTGACCACAAACGTCATGTATAGCAGTAACGGAGACCTCACTGGAGAACCAAGCAGCGCCCGTGACCTGGAGATGCCACGTTGTGGAGGTGTCATCATGCCCAAATTAATACACAGATTCAGTTCTATGTGAATTTTAAAATTCCAACAGGTTTTACTGGTGAAAGCTAACAAGCCAGTTTTAAGGTTTGCGTGAAACGGAAAAGCCAAGACAGTCTCACCGAACAAGGGCAGCGCAGAACCTGCACCCCCAGAGGTCAAGGTTCAGTGTGGAGCTACAACAACTGCGAACGTGATCGGTGCGTGCAGACACAAGCTGGCCCACACACAGGGTCACCGGCAGAGACAAGGTGACACCAAAGTGCAGTCACACAGGTTGTCTTCTCGAGAAATGGTGCTGGGTCACTTGGATATGATACAAAAAAAAAAAAAAACTCCATCCTTAGATCACACCCCTCCTGAACAGCTGTTCCAGGGACACTGAGGATTCTAAACTTGAAAGATGAATAACTTCTAGAAGGTAAAATAGGAGGAAATCTCTATGACTTTGGGGAAGGCAAAGATTTCTCAAGCAGAATGCCAGCCCTGACCATGAGACACAACTAAGAAAGAGAAAAGGGCAAGCACACACTGAGGGGAAACGTTTGCAATGAACGTATCCCGTAAAGAACTCACGTCCAGAATATATCCTCAACTTCTGCAAATCAGTGAAAATAAAAGACACCCAAGAATCAAAAAAAATGGTGAAAGACTTCTGGCATTTCATAAAAGTTACCCCACAAGCACTCGGGGGAAAGCAGCGACGAATGTCAACCCTCATCAGGGAAACGCAGGTTAGAGCCCTGAGCTGCCCCCGCGCACCTGCCGTAGGGGCTGGGATGTCGGTGAGAGGGTGGAGCAACTGGGACGCTAGAACCAGCTTGTGGGGCGGAACCCGGGAACACTCTGGAAAACTGAGCAGCAGCATTTACGAAAGCTGGGCCGACACCTAGCTCACACACGGCACAGCAGTTCCACTCCGAGGCACAGACTCGATGGAAAGGTGCACACGCAGTCACCAAAACACGCACACGACAGCGCTCACGGCAGCACGGCTAGTGACGTCCCCACGTGGGCACCATCCGTCCGCAGCAGGATGGACAAAGTGGACACAGTCGTCACAGGGGACACCACGTAGCCAGGAGAGGTGTCAGCTCCAGTGGTCCCGGGCAATCGCACAAGCACCACACAGGTAAAAGGAGCAGACACAAATCGGGCACACGGTGTGACTCTGTTCACGTAAGTTCAGACAGCGGCGAACCCCAGCGGTGCTGGCGGCCGGGCGGGGTGGCCTCGGGAGGAGTGCGGAGGGTACCCGGCTCCTGGTCAGCGCCCGAGCTGCCGCTTCCTGCGAGCCACGGGCTTCGAGCAAAAATGAGACGGGCGAGAAGCTGTTCTGTTTCCCTGCGGACGTGACAGCTGCCGGCTGTCACATCAATGTGCCCTTGAGCCAGACCCTGCACATTACGGAAGTGAGATTTTTAACATGACAGGGATCAAAAAGATACGTCTTGCTCCTCACGCCCCACACGCTGCGTGACACTCCCCCTTTGTAGAACAGCCAAGTGTTGTGTGTGCTTTTCCCCTCTTTGAGCAGCCTGCCAAAAAGATAAACCCCCCACGGCCACAGGGTGGTCGTATTTAGCTTTTTCAGACATTTCCTCCACTCTGCGTTGAGCTCAGAGGGGGGTTTGCCTGCGTCCCTCCTCCAGGACTGGATCCCTGTGTCCGCCGTGTCCTAGGAGCCCCCCTGCCCCCGCCTCCGCTGGCAGGGCCCTCCCGGGGGCACAGCTGGTCCTGGGCAGAATTCCCCAAAAGATGTGAGACAAATGACACTTCCTTTCTCCTCCTCTCCCCTGTCGCTGGTGACAACAGAACAAAGGGCTGGGAAGCTCTCCTGCGTCCTGCAGAGCCGGGCGCCAACGTGCATCTGCCTGCAACGGAGTCCAAGCACAGGTGTGACCTTCTGGCCGAGGGGCGGCTGTCGGTCCCCTCCGAGCGCCCTGCACTTTCCGGGGCAGCGTTCGCGTACGGTCAGCCCTGTGGCTTGTCCTGGGACCGTCCCAGCAATAGCGCGGCAGACTTGATTTGTGCGATTTCCGGCGGAGTTTTGATCACCTCTCTACCTTTAGCAACAAAATCCTTCCATGTAAACCCGAAAAGCATTTTGCAGTTGTTCTGGGGCTGAAAAAAGAAAAGCACCAATTGGTTTTACCCGGAGGTCCCTGAGCTTTTAAAAAAAGATGCAGAAAGCTTCCAGGGCCCCACGCCTGTACGATGTGTCTGACAAAGTTTCCTAACAGATAACGCCCCGAGGGCCAGGGAGATGGATCTCAGGACCCTGCAGGCCTCACGGCCCCTGTGCAGCTTTCGGAAGAAAATGATGATTATTTGCATAATGGGATTTCTGCAGAAATCATCATTCATCTTCAATTTCACATTAGTGAATGTATCCGAACCAAACTGCTTTAGCACTTTTTCTTCTGAAGCCACCACGCTGCCTGAAGACCACTGGAAAGGTGGCTGGGGCCACCACGGTCCGCGACCGTCCTGGAGTCTGAGGCAGACAGAGAAGGGGCTGCGGGGGCCGGGGAGGGGGTCAGGGGAGGCTGGGTTTCCGGGGACTGTGTGGTTTCCATTTGCGGGGCCAGGGTGCCGGCCGGGAGGGAGGCCACCCCACCGGGTGTGGACCACAGCGGAGCCACCTCCTGTGAACAACAGCCGGGAAGCTCCCGCGCTTGGCATTTTAAACCCTAAGGTGAGATTTAAAAGGACTCGGGGAGTTAAACCCTTTCCTGATGGAGGCCGCTTGGTTTTTCCCAGATGACTTCGCCGTTGTTGGGGGCTCTGGCTTGGGTGCCTAATGCCTCCCGGGGGCTGGACCCTGCCTGCCGCCCAGAGTCCAGAGCTTGCCCCCACCACCCGGTCAAGTGTCCGGGACCTGGCCTTGGAGCCTGGGCTCCACCCCACCGTCTGGAGTTCAGAACCCGGGACCCCACAGCCGGGCTGGGGCTCCAGGTGGTGGGACGCCGGCCGGGAGGCTCCTGCTGCCAGGGTGAAGCCGGCCCTGGTTCGGGGAGAGGGCGGCACACAAAGCCCCCATTCTCCTCTCCCCGCCCCGCCCTGCACGTTCGGGTTTCTGTGAAAGCCCTGGGCTCCCGCGCACTGCAGGCAAAGCCTCTCTGTCCGCCGCTCCCTGGCAGGCCTGGCGCCTCCCCAGACGCTGCTCTGCAGACACCTCACAGTGCCAGGACCCTGGGTGCCATAGCCACCCCCTGCCCGCCTGCAGACCCGAGAGCCTCGCCTCCTCCCCACCATCCTCTGCACCCACCAACACCCCTCAGGCACCTGCCACACTGGGACAGGCTGGCGCTCGGGGGGAGCAAAGACTGACCGGGCCCAGGGCCTGCCCAGGAGAAGGCTGAGCAAGGATGACAATGACCGTCCCCTGGCTCCACGGGGTGGCCCAGGGCAGGCGAGTCTATGCCCAGCTTCATTGCTTTAAGGGGGAAGGGAAGTGTCACCCTCAGAGGCTGTTTGAAGAATTGGAGATGTTTCCCAGACGTGTGAACCAACACCTGCCTGGTGCGTGGAGGGAACTCGCTCAGGGGTGGCAGCTGCGGTGCAGTCGCCCGCAGGAGGCCTGGGCCGCGGGCCAGCGCGGACCAGACCTGGCGGAGGACACGTGCTCGAGGTCCCACAGCCGAGGCAGGAAAGCAGAGCCCAGAGCAGCCCCACCTGGGCCGCACGGAGCTCTCAGGGCAGGTCGAGCTCAGACGACCTCGGATGCACCGGAGCGTTGATTCGGGGCCATGAAGAACTTGCATCGAGCAGGCAAATCCGCAAAAACGGAATCCATGAAGAACGAGGACCAACTGTGCCGAAACGTCACTGAATCGTACATTTAGACAGGGTGGTGGCAACGGACATCTCGGGTGCAGTGTGACGCGACGCAACAGCCCTTTCTGGGAGAAGGGAAACCCCAGCGGAACGGAAGCTCCGGCTGCAGGAACCAGGCCCCCGGGGTCCCACGGCACCTGCTGGTGGCCCCAGCCCAAGGCGCCTCCAGATGTGGGGACAGCACAGGGCAGAGCTGGGGGGAGGTGGGGGCGAGTGGGGTGAAGAGGTGCTGGGTGCCCGGGCGGCCCCAGCGAGCACCCACGTCCCGGCCCACCAGGAGCGGCTCCCCTACACCCTCAACGGCGTCCCAGACAGCAGGTCACACCCAAAGTGGCTAGAGCGCGGTCAGGGCCACCTCTCCCCAGCAGGGCCACCTGCTGGAAATGGGCTTCAGCCGAATCCCAGCCCCTCTGCCTCCCGCCACGGCGCTTGCCAAGCCTGCAGTGGGTGTACCAGCAGACGCGGGTTGTCACGGTGAGGGGGACAGGGATGGGGCTGCTCCCACCCTCCACGGCCCCACCCACTGCACGGCTGCACCCCCTGCACCCGACCCAGACGGTCACCAAGGGACCGTCCTCCATGCGCACTCGGTCCCAGCCCCCCGTGGCTCTCTTAGGGAGACTATGTTTTATTAATACTGGACATTAAAGTTTAATACTGTGATTACAGGGGAAAAATGGGACTTCACCTTCCAGGAGTATTAGAGGATTCCGAAGAGAGCCCGGGAGCAGGAGGAACATTTGTCACGGCTCTGTGGGACAGTCCCCCATCCATCACGCCCTTGGCGAGCCCTTGCCGCTGGCCGGCGATGGCCGTGCACGTGACCGGCCCTCTGGTGCTGCCGCCGGCTGGGGCCGCTGGGGGAGGGGTGTAGGTGAGTCAGGGGTCACCAGCCCCCCACACCCCTGGGTCTGGCCAAGGTGAGGGCATTTGTCCTATGACCCCTCACCCTATGAAGGGGGCCCTGTGGGGTCCCTGTGGTCCCCAGTTTGCCTTGTGGCCCCCCTGGACCCTTTATGGGCTACTGGCCACAGGCCAGGGCCACAGCCCCTCTCTGGAGCCAGGGCCTGCCAGGTGTGTGGGGCGAGGGGCTGTGATGGAGGGTCCGGGGGGGTCACCACTGGCCACTCTCCCTCCCTCCTCAGAAGCCCTGGGCGGGGCCACAGGGGTGGACAACGCCAAGGCCAGGCTGCCGCCCACACGGCAGGCTCCGCGCCTTCTCCCCACCCCCCACGCAGCAGGACACCTCCAGGTGGCACCTCCCCAGGCCCAGCTGCCGGCTAGCGGCACACTGCCCTCTCCGCCCGGCCGCGCCAGCTCTGCCCTCTGCTTGCCTGTGGGTCCCCCCCCACGCAGCGTCCACACATGGCACCGATCAGGTCAGGCCTGGGGGGGCCGGCGGCGTGAACGAGCAGGTCTGGGAAGCTGCGGAGACGCGGGGGCAGCACCGCACTCACCCACCCGGCCACGGGGTCTTAGTCCTTCTGCGCTGCTGTACGGCACGCCCGAGAACCGCGATTTACACAGAACAGAACAGAATTTATTCCTCCCAGGCCGGGAAGTGCGAGATCAAGGCCCTGGCAGGTCTGGGGTCTCACAAGGGCTGTGTCCCCCCGGGGAGGAAGGTACCACTCTTGATGCCATCGCGATGGCTGTTTGGAAGGCAACACTCAAGCTGCAGCAGATTGCGAGGGCCGGGTGAGCTGCGTCCCTCCGGGGTCGGGGGTCGGGGGTCGGGCAGATGCCCACTCTCGCCCCTCCTACCACGTGTGCAGACGCCCATCACCGCCTCACGGCTGCCAAACCCAGACCCTGCAAGGACCCCGCCGTCACGCCCAGGCAGCACGTGGGTGGTCCAGGGGGTGCTTCAGAGGGAGTCTAGCCAGACGCTGACACGGGAAACTGAGGCTGGGGCTGGGCTGGGGGGAGAAAGGGGCAGCAGGAGTTCCTCAGTTTCCCCTCCTTGGAGAGGCAGCGAGAGCTCAAATTTCACAGCGGCCCTGCCGTGGCGGTGACCCCACAGCCACACCCGTATCAGGGCCCCGCACAGGCCTAGGCACACAGCAGGCGCCCAGTAAGTGCCTGTGGGTGCCCAGGACCAGCCCCGAGAAGGAGCCGTCTGCTTCCCGCGAGACGGAGCTCCGCAGCCCTGGAGAACCGCGGGGGCCGCCTCAGAGGCAGGCGGCGAGGGGGCTCCGGCCAGGCGGGCACCGGGAGGGCAGGGTGGCGGCTACATCCGCGCTGGGGACAGGAGCAACCTGCCCGGGCCTGGCGGACACAGGCCAGAGAGGGAGAGTGAGCCGGGGAAGCGGCCACCGGCCCGGGAAGGCTCCACAGACGGGAAACATTATCCGCGGCCAATGGGCCCTTCCTGGGAAGTAGTTAGTGTAAAAAGTAGCAGAAGCCGTGAGTGGAAACAGATCTTTCCAGCAAAGCAGCCCCACGGGGAGTGGGCTGTGACCTCACCCAGAGCTGACCCCTTGGCGACAGCAGCGTGGATGGGCAGAGACCCCATGAGGGGCCTGCAGCCCCCTGTTAGCCCCCGGCCTGCTGCCGGCCCCTCCCGGCAGAGCCCCGGCTCCTCGGGCAGGGCGGGCGGAGCGCGGGGGCCAGGGAGGCCGGGTCTGCGAGCAGGACGCCCGGGGCCACCC
>JAQIFY010001461.1:0-14161 GCA_028533085.1 Varecia variegata | reverse complement strand
TGATACTACTAATAAAAATGTTACTTAAAGCACTTGTCCCCATAAAATGTCTTAGGAGCATTATTTTCATATATTAAGGATGGCACATCCATATACTTTAGTGTTTTATAATACAATCAGGACCATTTCAGGGAAAAAAAGCAAGCTTTTATTACTCTTTGCTTAAAAAATAATGTATTGTATATTTCAAAATAGAAGAGAAGATTTAGGATGTTTTCAACACAAAGAAATGATAAATGCTTGAGGTAATGGATACCCCAACTATCCCATTTGAGCATTACACATTGTATACGTGTATCAAAATATTACATGTACCCCACAAGTAAGTATAATTATTATGTATCAATAAAAAACCCCACAATTACATGTTCTTTCCCCTTAAATGTAACTACTAAAATACAAAGCAACAATGGCAGTGCAGTAGTTCTATTTAGGGAGGAGCATGAAGGAGTAAACAGCAGGATTCAGTGGCAAGAGCAGTGGGGTACAGTCTGCAGAGCTCAATTCTAATTTGGAGCTTCTTGCAAGGAAATGAGATTATGGGTGAGTCAATGGACTGCTCTGCCCCAAAGTTCTCATTTTTCAAAGCAGTAATGATAACTGCCTTAGATTGTTTACAAAGTCAAATAAAAGAGAAAATGTGAAAGCTGTAGCTTGGGCCCACAAAAAGAGAACAAAATTTGCCATTTAAGGAGGGTGCCCTTATAAAACCTGTCTTTATTAAGGAAGGAAAACTGCTATGGAAAATTGGGAAGGGCATACTGTATTCCTTCAAAGTACTGAATGTTATTGTTTGGTCCTTCTGGATTCTTTCCATGCTTCCCTCTTATCAACAGTGCTAATTTCCATTGCAGGACTTGTGTTGATCTAGGGAAGGTAGCTAGATCCCTGGCACCAGGTCTTGGGTAGAACCAGTGGACACATGTTCCCGTTGAAGCTAGGATGGATCTTTCCTCATCACAGCCCTAGAGTGAAATTTTGGGGCAGCTTTATCTCCAGGGTTGATCCCCATGGAAGCTTATGGAACCTATCTTTGGTGTACCAGTAAGAATTCTTTATGTTGCAAAGACTCAACTTATCCAAGTTAAGAGGGAAGCAAAAGGAGTTCTGGGATAACTGATAGTGACAGCATTGACCAAATGTGGTGGGACCTCTGCAGTAAGCATAAATGCCTCCCCAAATCACAGAGATATAGCAGTGACCCCAAACACCCAGCAGCCTCCAGATCAGGATCACAAACACAGATGCCTGCAGGGGCTAAAGAGGAAACATACATGAGGAATTATAGAGAGATAATAGGGATTGGGGAGTATAGGAAATTGAAACTTGTGTGCTCACTCTGGCTGGTTGTTACCATATGGGAATATGGACTCAATTACAATTACAGTTTTTAAAAAGGAACCAAAAATCCAGATTTTTATGTGAAACCTCTTGTTTTTTAGTATGGATTCAATAATAATGATAGTTTTAATAATAACCACGGTGCATATGAAATAACACATCTGTGGGCTGAATTTGTCTGTGAATGGTCAGTTTGTAGTTTTCTGCTAGATCCTCCTTCCCTGAGTGGCATGGTGTCTATGGTGCTTCTGAGTAAGTAGTAAGCCCCTAAACCTCATTGTGTGTCTGGACAGGGATAAGTGGCTTGAGGATGAGGAGTCAAATTGGATTAAATCAAACATCCTGCTGGTGGCTCTGTATTTGTCAGTTTGTTTTGCCGTTAAACAGTTCCTCCTGACTTGATTGTCCTTTCCCAAGTTAATAGCCAGGAAAACAACTTTTATACCTATAAAACTGAAGGTGCTCAGTCTATGCAATAGTTTTTGATGGATCTGGTGCTCATCAAATCTAAAGAGATGACCTAGATCATCCTTTAGAGAATAAGAATTTGGATAATAAAATAGTATTATCTCTCTTATTCCCTATATCTTTTGGACATGCTGTGCAGTAAGTATTTCTTTCAAGTCCATGTTTTTCTTCATAATTAAAAAATGTGATAAGTAATGTATCATTTAAAAATTACACAAATGAATTTGCATTGTGGTTGGACATTTTGGCTGCATGATTTGAGTGAGGTCGATCCCTTCCCCATTCTAGAAGTGGCCCTGGATTAGACTAAAGCAGTTAGAGTGAACCTATCCCTTTTGCCTCTGTGTTTCTGAGATAGGCACCAGATTTGTTAGAATTCTTTGAGGTGCAAGTAACTGAAACCTAACTCAAACCATTTTAAAATTTAAAAAGAAATGTTAGCTTACATAGCTGAAAGTCCAGAGGAAGTGGGGAGTGGACTGGTCAGGACTCCAGGTCTCTTTCTGTATCATTCTCCCTGTGTCACTTATCTTTGTCTGGTTTCCTTGAGTCACAAGGTGGCTACCAGTAGAAACAGGAACACGTGTTTCTTTGTTCATGGAGAGAGAAAATGAGAAAGAGAGAGACCGAGAGACCGTTCTGCATATCCAGGAAATAAAAGTTCTTCCCTTGATGACAAATTCACCCCTGACCAGTAACAGAATACTATGAGCTCATTGGCTTAGGTTAGGGCTCTTAAATTCCTGATGGAGTGGGGGATTATCAGCAGTTCTATTTTCATTTTTGCATCATGGCACACATTAGAAATGAGAATCTTTGATAGCACCATAGGGCAAGGAGGAGACTAGAAGCCTTGGGGATAGAAAGGACTGATCAGGGGGACTGCAACTGACCTAGGTCCCCCTGGCCACCATGAGGGCTGAGGAGGTCAGGAACTCAGGGCTCAAAATGCCCATTTCTGCAGCACGTTAGTGGAAACTTTTGACTGGGAATGACTTAAACCTACCCCAGACCTGGAGATGGGGTCAATTTTCCCAGAGCATTGTGGGCTGCCTTCAAGAGGGGCAGATGGCTTGATGATTGTGGGAAGAGAGACTCTCTCTTTTTCTGGATGAGAATAGAGTAAAAAATCCTATTAGTTCTGGTAAACTCTTCTTTTTCAGCATTACCCTCAAATCGTAAACCCAATCCACCATGTCTCACCATCAGCACCACCAGCATCCTTGCCCCAGCCACTAGCCACCTCTTGCCTGGATGCTATGATAGCCTCTATGCCAGTTTCCCAGGGATGCTGTAACAAATTGTCACATATTTGGTGGATTATGACAACAGAAATTTATTCTCTTACAGTCCTGGAGGCCAGAAATCAGAAATCAAGACGTCGGCAGGGCCATCCTCTCCCCAAAAGCTTGAGGGGGGAATCCTTCCTTGCCTCTTCCAGCTTCGAATGACCCCAGATGTTTATTGGCTTGTGGCAGCATAGCTCCAGTCTCTGCCTCCATCTTCACATGGCTTGTGTCTCTCTGTCTATGTGCCAAATCTCTCTCTGCCTTTCTCTTGTGAGACACCTGCTGTGGGAATTAGGGCCCACCCTAAATCCAGAATGATCTCATCTTAAGATACATAATTCCATCTGTAAAGACCCTTTTTCTAAATACAGTCACATTCACAGGTTCTAGGGGTGGGGACTTGAACCTATCTTTTTGTGGGGACCCTATCCAGCCCACTATACCTGCTACTTGTACTGCCTGCTTCTGCCCTTTCACCCCTACTGATTATTCTGCACCTAGTGCAGTGGTCCTTTTAAAACATGTCAGATATTCCCCTGCTCAAATCCTCCAGTGGCTTCCTGCCCCCCTTATATGAATATCTCACATCTGTAGCGTGGCCTCTCAGATCTCCACCGTCGCGTCTTGGCTTCCTCTCTTTCCTCATCTCACACTGCTCTCCCTCTTGCTCAGAGGAGTCCAGCTGCACTGGCCCTGTCACCGTCCCTGCAGTATGCCACACAACCTCTCTTCTGGAGTTCTTGCAGCTCCTGCACTTTAATTAGGACTCAGATGAAATGTTTCTTCCTCAGAGAGAGAAGTAGCATTCCTGATACTCTCTTTGCCCTATTTTTTTTCAGAGTGCTTATCGAACTAACACCCTACTTTATATCTGTTTTCTCTGTGTATACGCATGTCTCTCCTACCAGAATGTGTGCTTCATCTCACTAGTTCACTTCTGTAGCCCCAAAACATGGAATAATACCCAGCATAGTGGAGATCGCCCTAATCCATTTATACTGTTATAACCAGATACCGAGACTAGGTAATTTATAAAGAACAAAAATTCATTTCTCACTGTTGTGGAGGCCAAGATCAAGGAGCCAGCAGGGTCAGTGTCTGGGGAGGGTTGCTCACTGTCTCAAGGTGGCACCTTATTGCTGTATCCTCTGGAGGGGACAAACCCTGTGTCCTCCCATGTTGGAAGAGACGGAAGGAAGAGGCTCATCCCCTCAAGCTCTTTTATAAGGCACTAATCCCATCTGGGAAGACTCTGCTCTCATGACTTAATCACCTCCAAAAGACCCCCACCTCTTAATACTGTCACACTGGAGATCAAGTTTCAATACGAGATTTTGGGGAGGACACATTCTGACCAGAGCAAAGACATTTAATAAATATTTGGTGAGTAAATGAATATATTCCCAGCAGCAACGTGGAGGGTAAGACTGATACAGAGAAGGGCAGAGGCAAGAGCCCCTCAGAGACAGCGAGGCCTCTGCTCTTGTCACCAAAGACTCGGCCACTTGTCCCTGAGGCCTCATCAGAAGAATGAGAACAGGTGTTTTGAGGAAAAGGAAAGAGAAATTTTATTACCTTTCTGGCAAAGGAGGAAGATGGAGGTTCCTGTCTGAAATGCCATTGTTCTAATAATAAGCATAAATACAGAGCTTTTAAAAGATGGGTTCTCAGCTTCAGGCAGTTACAGTTCAACTACAGGAGATGATTCTGATCATCCCATCTCTGCTCAAGACAATCTTGTGACCTTTACCAGAACCTCCCTTTACCAGGTCCAGGGTGGGCTCTCTCTTCTCCCACAAATAACAAAAGACTTACTCTGCGCCTCCCAACCACTGGCCTGAGGCAGGGATGCAGGCTTTTGTTCTCAAAAAGGAGTGCAGGATGTGTTAAAGAGACAGAAATTATTTATGCCATTTTTGTCAGGCCATTCCCTCTGTTACATGATGTCGACATTATGATTTCACGATCAAGCCACCTCAGAAGACTGCATTGTCTCTACATGTTTCAGTCACATGAAAAATAAATTTTCCTAGGCTTTCAGTCAATTTGAGGTAGAGTCCTGACCAGTGCACTCTATCTTGAGTCTAGGCACCCAAGTACCAGGCTTTTTCATACTTCTGTCCCATTGATAATACACAGAAATTTCAGTGTAATTCCTTCATCTCCAGAGTTTGAAAAGCAGCAACCTCATTTTGGATATTATAGCTGAATCTAGTGCTAGAGGTATACATTGCGGGATGTAAATTATCTGCTGGCGATGTGGTTTGGAATGCAAAGGATTCTATGCCTAATCCTTATCCCATTTCTATCACTGACTTAAATTCAATATTCCGTGACATGCCTGCTTTTTCTTTTGATCATCATTGTCTGTTAAGTGCTTATTTAAGCACAGTGCTATTTTAGACATGGAACATAGTGAATTAGCTACAGAGAAGTGGTAATAATGTTGTGGCATAAAATTTTTGAGAGAGAAGTTTATATTCTTTCTCCTGGAAATTCACCTTTCTCCCTCCCCCCTTTTGTCTGGCTAACTCCCTCCCTGCTCCCTTCGGTGAGATCATCCTCTGCACTTACTCACTCAGAGGATGTTTGTGACAGGTTGGAAAACAGAGCCTAAAGGTTCTCCCTGATTTTCCCTTCTCAGGATAGAGCAGTTTTGGGTTTTGGGACTGGACATAGATAAGATGTTGACAAGCAGAAGACATTCTTGCAGATTGATGGAGGAGAAGTGAGCAGAATGGAGTTATGCAGTGTCCTTAAGACAAGACCCCTGTGGCCTATCTGCTGAGGTAGAATTCTGGGCAGAAGGGCAAATCCTTAGATTAGATGCCCCACAGTCAGCAGCACTGAGATCCCTGGGCTACAGCAGAATGACTTCATGCCTTCTAGAGAGGCAGGGAAGTAGCAGTGAGCACGGCTGGACCTGATGGAGCCACATGGGCTAGTCTAAGGGTTCTGCCACATCAACCCACATGCACTGATAAAGCAGTGCATCCCATCAACCCAATGGGACCATGACATCTCAGAAGATGCATGTGAGGGCAAGCAACATCAAGAATCACATACCCCCTTCTTAATGCTAACCACTATATCAGACCCCCAAAATTTAGACATGACCCCACATTGACCTCAGAGAATTGGGAGCCCAAACTAGAAATTAGATCATTATGGAGTAATAAAGAAAGTTGCATTTTGCACACCTGTGTTTGTGGCCTACATTTCATACCTTGTATAAAATATTTATTTTCTTTTCCTCATGACTGAATTCCCATAGAGTTACAAGAGGACATAACTTCTAGGTGGATAAAGACTCTTTATAGTTATAATGGCAGCCTACAAATGTTTATTGTTGGAGAAGCAGGCTTCAGCCCACCTGGTCATTAAGTAAGTCCTACAAACCTTGGCCAAGACTAGATTTCCCACACTGAGTTGTGGAGAGGCCATTTTGCTATTATGAAAGAAGCTTGACTGAAAAAACAAACCACTCTAACAGCGTTAGACCAGTTAATATTTGCTCTTTCTATATCCAGTGAAAAAGTATGCACATAGAACAGTGTGTTAGTGAACTTTCTGATCAGAAGAAAATCCTGTCCAATCCAGTGCAAATTGACTTGGAGAACATTTTTTTTTTTTAGATGAGTTAACTGTTGTGGCTCTTGTTGCTGCCACAAAAGAAGGGAATTCAAACGTTAGGATTATTCCACTTTTGTGTGTTAGACCTTTGTGTTACAAATTTGGGACTGGTAGAGGACTTATCTCTTTAAAGCCCAGAGTTTCATTATATATTTGAGTAAGATAGAGTGATATTGAACTATTTTTATTTGGTCATTATTATAGGAAATTGGCAAATCCTTCATTCAGTAAGTCACCAACTACCCATCTGGCCAGTTCTGATTCTCTGACACCACTTCTCCAATTCTCCAACACCGCATGGGTGTCCGAAAACTCAGTTCAATTCTGACACTATCAACCTGGAGTTGGGGTCAGATCCCTCAGTCCTACACAACTGCCCTCACATTAGATTCCGGTTACAAGCCTCAGGTCACCAGTACTTGTAACCAGCTGGCTATGTATAGATAGTGTATTTGATAATTTACCAGAACAACTCACAGAACTCAGGAAAACACTTTACTTATGTTTATTAGAAGGATACAGCTCAGGAATAGCCAAGTGGAAGAGATTCACAGTACAAGGTATGGGGGGGTTGGGGTGTCACAGAGCTCCCATGCTTTCTCCAGGTGTGCCACCTTCCCAGCACATCAGAGTCTTCACCAGCCTGGAAGCTCTTCAAACTTGTTTAAGCGTTTTTACAGAAGTTCCATTATGCAGGCACAGTTGATAAAATTATTGGCCATTAGTGACTGAACTCAATCTCCAGCCTCTTACCTCTTCCCAGAGGTGGGGCTGGGGTGTAAAAATTCCAGCCCCATAATGGATTGCTGGATCTTTCGGTGACTAGCTCCCAGGCTGAAGCTATCTAGGGACCCAGCCAGGAGTCATCTCATTAGCATGTGAAAGACACCCATCACTCAGGAGATTCCAAGGTTTTAGGAGCTCTGTGCTAGGAACTGGGGACAAAGACCAAATATTTATTTTTTAATTATACCATACTGGTTTTATCATCTAGTTTATAATAACCGGTATTCATCCTTCAGCCCCAAGGGGGGGTCCCTATTAGTTCTTGCTTCATTGTTCAATTTCTTGGGATTTGTAGGCTGCTCATAGTCACTGGCCAGAGTCTGCTTATCTTGCCTAATTTGAAACTCGTGGATCACATGCAAAGCACAAGTAGGATTTGTGCTGACCAGGTAACCTGATTGTCTTTCTATCGCATTGCCATTTCTCTCCACACACCTATGTGTTTCCCTCTGTACGACCCCTCACCTCCATTTCCTCCCCTCTCACTAAAGGCACCCAGTATAGTGGGTTTGATATATGTATTAATACTTAATATGTGCCCTGAAAAATGCATAGTATTTATTCTTGTGAATATGTTTTCAAATGTACAGTTGACCCTTGACCAACACAGGTTTTGAGCTATGTGGGTTTGCTTATACGGTGATTTTCTTCTGCCTCTGCCACCCCTGAGGCAGTAAAACCAGCCCCTCTTCTTCTTCCTCCTCCTCAGCCTACTCAACAAGAATGTCGACAAGGATGAAGACCTTTATGATGATCCGCTTCCACTTAATGAACAGTCAATATATTTTCTTTTCCTTACGATTTTCTTAATAACATTTTCTTTTCTCTAGTTTACTTTATTGTAAGAATATAGTATATAATACATATAACACAAAGTACACGTTAATCAACTGTTTATGTTATTGGTAAATCTTCCAGTCAACAGTAGGCTATCAGTAGTTAAGTTTTTGGGGGATCAACAGTTATACACGGATTTTTGACTGTGTGGGGGTTGGGGCCCTTAATTCCTGCATTATTCAAGGGTCAACTGTATTTAAATGCTCTAGAACTATAGATCTGGTTTTATTTCTTACATGTTTCAGCAGTATATATTTATTATCAGTCCTTGTTACTGTGTGGATTTCTAGTTTGTTGCTTCATGGTATTCATCCACCACATGTGACTTACACATAGTGCTAAAGATGGACCCCCAAGTGGTATCCAACAACCCACTTCCACAAGGAGGCTGCACTGAGGGTTCTTGTACATATACCGCTGTGGAACTGTGTCTGGGTTTCTTTGGTGCTATATGCATTCAGCGATGGGATTGCTAAATCATAGGATGTGCATGCTTAATTTCAGAGAGTATTGTCAAATTCCTTTCCAGAATAACTTCACAAATCTATACTCCCAGGAGTAGCACATGATGGTTCCCATTTCTCTACGTTTGTCCTCATTTAGCAATTTCTTTCTCTCTTTTTCTCTCTTTTTAACAATCTGAAGGGTGTAAAGTGTTACAAGGGTTAAGAGTTGTTTTGCTTTGTGTTATTTCTGTGTGTTTTTCCTTTCTAGTGAGGTCAAGCATTATTAACTATTTGGTTTCTCACTGTCTATACATTACTAACAGTTCATTTCTTCTGCCAATTTTTTCTTCTGGGTTTTGTTATCACCCAGCTGGGTCCCTTGCCCACCATGCAGATAAAGGCCACTCAGACAGCAGGTGTTGCAGTGGAGAAAGAATTTAGTATCACAAGGTACCAGGTGAGGAGATAGGAGCAGTTTCTCAAATCCATCTTCCTGAGAATTTGGGGGCTAAGATTTTTAAAGGTGGTTTGGCAAATAAAGGGCTAGGGAATTGGGTCTGCTGATTGGTTGGCGATGAACTCATAGGGTTGGGAAGCAAAAAGTGTCTTCTTGGTAAATAGGAGTTCCTGGATTGGGGGGGTCATAGGACTAGTTGGATCAGTTTCCATGCATGGCCACTGGTCTGGTAGATGTCAGTTGGAATCCCCAAAGGTAGAGTCTGGAAGATATCTCAAAGACCAATCTTAGGTTTTACAATAGTAGTATTATCTATAGATAGAAGCAGTTGGGGAAGTCACAAATCTTGTTCCTGTCAAGGAGACAAGACACTTAAGTAGTGAGCAGTTATAACTCACTATAGGGAAGTTAGAGAACAATGGCTGGTTAACTTTTAGCTGTATCTATATTTTTATAGACATCAGGCTTTTATCACTATTCTTGCCTTTGGACTTACATTATTTTAATATAGGCAGTTTCAGTTTCTTGTATTTTTCTTGTTGTTTTGCTCAAGTTCCTTGGGTGTTCTAAATAGAATTTCCTCACTGATTTTGATGTAAATATCTGTCACAATTTCTTTAGCTTTGTCTAAAGTAAGCTCCTTTGAACTTAAAGTTTTCTATAATTCTACTGGCATTTTATAAATTCCCAGAAATTATCTCTTTTGTCTAGGTTTTCTCAATTCATTAGCATGTTACTGTATTTTTTAAAAAATATCTATTGTGTCTGAGTTATTTCTCCCTTTTGTTCTGCATGTTGTGTATTTTTTCAGTTTTATCAGAATTTTATCTATCTCATTAATCTTGTCAAAGAACCAGTATTTGATTTTTATTAAACCTCACTATTTGCTTTTTAAATTATCTATTTCATTGATTTTTGTCCTTATCATTATTATTTTATTTCTACATGATTCTTTGTGTTTACTTGTGTTCACTGGTTTTATTTTTAATTGAATGCTTTGCTAATTTGTTTTCATGCTTTCTTGGTTTCTGATAAATGTATTTAAAGCTGTAACTTTTTTTTAAGTATTGCTTTAATTGCATACCAACTTTTTGATGTTTTATTACTGTTTCAATCAAAATAGTTCATAATTTGCCTTTTCATTTTCTTGTAAGTGTAGTGATTGTTCACTAGTGTGATATTTTGATTTTGGATGTGTGAGATTTAAAAATCTATCATTTGGGGTCAATTTTAAAATTTATTGTGTCATGATTAGAGAGCATAGTCTCCATGGTGCTGATTTTGTGGAATTTATTGAGACTTCCTTTGTGACCTAGTGCATTTAATTTTGTAAATATTCATGTGTTTTAAAAGAATGTGCATAACTTGGAGAGTATAAAGTTTTATGTATATCAATAAATTCAGAATTAACAATATGTTAGCTTTTCCATACAGTTGCTAATTTGGAGTCACCTTGATCTATTGGTTTCTGAGAGGGGCATCTTAAAAACATTACATGCAAAGTTTGACATCTACTTCTCAGATTTCTGATTGGTATATAAACATTATGGACATATTACTAGTTGCATATATGTTCATGGTGATTATTTCTTCCTGATCTGTTTTATCTCAATGATATGTTACTTTGTGTCCATTCTGCTATTAAACTCATTTTACCTTAATTTTTAGGTTTTGCATATCTAGTATGTCCAGTTGGTTCCTCTTTATGTCTTCTTGCTTCAGCTTCTGGTTTGCAGTATCCTTCCTTATCTCCTGAAGACTATTTATTCAGATTAAAGTTATTCTTTGGTCTGGTCCATTCCTTCTGCTTTCTCTTACATGGGTTGTCTACTTTGCTGCCTTTCTTTCCTAGCTGTTATTCTAAGATGGGTCCACGGTTTTCTTTGGAGCTCATATTCCTTAGAGACATTAGCCTCTTCTGGTAATATGTATGTTGAGGCAAGGCTAAAGCCTGACGTTAGTTTGTGTCCACCTTGTGGAGTGGGGCAGAATTTCCTCAGGGTTGAGGCTGTGCTCTGGCATTTTTCTTTCTTAAGAGTTACCTTCCTTGGTTGGAATCACCTGGCCCTTCGGTTGAGAAGGAGGGAGTAGAGGAGAAGAAATCTCAGGGCCTAACAAACCTGTTGATCGTTGCTCACAACTGCCCGCTCGAATGTCCAGTGCTTCTGGGCCGGCTGCTATCTTTGATTCAGTTGTGACTGGGCAGGCAAAGGCCCAGTTATGCCATTGTGGGGTCAAACAATGGACACGCCTAAAAGCTTCTTCCCTTCCGGAGCTCCTAGTTAGCAGTGCCAAACTCTTTTCCCTTCTAGGCTATTGCTTCCTCCCTAATCTCAAGCTAGTGACTTTCTTGTTCTTTATAGTGATTTACCAAACACGTTGCCCTCTCTTACTTCTGTGGCATCTCCAGGGTTGGATCAGGGGAAGGGGTAGATGGGAATAGAGCCAGTAATTATGTTAGTTGCATTTTCACCATGAAGACAGACATTTTCAATCTTTTTGACAACTTTGTACCTTTTCCTTTAAGGTACCTCTTATAATGCCACAACCCATTGTACTGTTTCTCTTTACACAGCTTTCCTGCAAACATGTAAATAGCCTAATAGCCTAACATCATTCCTGGCACAAGAGTAGATGTTCAGTTTAATTAGTCTATTATTATTATTTTAATGTTACTATTTTATTATAGGCACTCTTGAAATAAATATAGAGAGTTATTTCAACATTTGAACTTGATTATGTGGTTTGGGAGTTAAAAAATTAAAATATATCTATTTTCTTCTAAATTTTGACATATGACTGTTCTTCATATACGAAAATGAGTCAGCAGGACATGCAATTTGAATTTTTTGTAGCATTTATGATGGACTTATATTATTGTTTACAAACATATTTTCAAAATGCAACCTGGAATATATTCAGTGATGGCTGTGTAAGATCATAAACTCCAGGCTGTGTTTATGGAATCAGTCAAAGAAACTTGGCTTAGATGTGAGCTGAAGTCTCAAATTAGTTTTCAATAATATTATAGGGTGACTTAAGAATTTCTCAACTTTACAGTTTTGCATGGTTCCTTTAATTTTGATTATTTAAATTTTTTTCTTTTCTCTTAAAATGGGAGGAGAAGTGGAGGAAGAGAATTAATATTCAAGGAATACCTACTTGGTCCCTAGTACTCTGCTTGATGTTTTTCATATGTGCTCTCATTTAATTGTCATAACAAACATATAAGCCAGCTAGTATTATAATTTTGATTTTTAAATGGGGAAATTGGAGGGCAAGATATTACATAATTTGCTCACTTACAAAGCTAAGTGGCAGAGCTATTATTTCAATGTAGATCTGTCTGCCTTTGCGTTCATGCTCTATACCAATGCTCCTCAAACTTGAATGTGTATGTGAATCACAACCTAGGGACCTTGTTAAAATGCAGATTCTAATTTAGTAGTCTAAAGGTGGACAGGGATTCTGTAATGGAGGGAATGGCCTGAAAAAAAAAGTGGCAAAAGTATTTTCTGTCTCTTTGGAGAACTGAAACCTGCCTCCCTGCCTCGGGCCAGTGGTAGGGAGGAACAGGGGGAAGGCCTTTTCTTTTTATCCCAGGTAGTGCCAGTCCCCCAGGTGGGCAGCTGGCGGAGTTCACAGGCTTTGTCTTTGGCAGAGATGGGATGATTAGAATAGTTAACCACAGTAATTGCCTGAAGCTGAGAAACCTCCCTTTAAAAGCTCTGTATTTTTGACTGTGTTCAGGAAAAATGTGGATTTTAAGACTACAGTCTGCTTTTTCCTCCCCTTGCTGGCAAAGGTAATAAATCTCTTTCCCCATTCCCAGAAGACTTCTCCTCGTTCTTCTGATTCTGCCTCATGGACAAGTGCCAAGTTTTCAGTAACAATTCTGTTTCTAACATGCTACCAGGTAATATTCATGCTGCTGGTCTATGGACCACACGTTGAATAGCAAGGATCTATACTATATGATGACATAATATGTATTTTGTTTAAAAACTTTTTGTCTGATTTCCTACCAGCCATTTGGATAGTTGGGTAAGGTTGCAATACCAGTGTTGGGGATCACCAGGATTCCTGCTGCACCTCTAGCTACAGATGAAGTTCTACCACAACCTCTGTGAAGTGACTTTACATTTTTACTACTATTCCTAGTTCTAAGTAGCTTTTAATACAATGCTCGAGTCATTTTCTAATAAGCTGGTCTCCTGCTCCATTTACTACCCTTTAATGTTTTGTTTAAAGGATATTTAGTTCATGTATGGGGCCAAAATATGATCATGTCTAGGTTTGGTTCTGTTTTATGTGTTCATATATTAACAGAAGCTGAAGCTTCTTTGACTCTCTGTTTATACCTTGCTATGGTCTGAATGTGTCCCCCAAACTCATATGTTGAAACCTAATCACCAATGTAATCGTGTTAGGAGATGATTAAGTCATGAGGATGGAGCCCTCACGAATGGGATTAGTGCCTTTATAAAAAGAGGCCCCAGAGAGCTGCCTTGCCCCTTTGTTACCAAAAGCTTAGCCACTTGTCTATGAGGCCAAATCAGAAGAACAAGGACAAGCGGTTTGAGGAGGGAAAGAGAGTTTACTTTGTCGACAAAGGAGGAAATATGGTAGACTTTCTCATCTCAAAATCCCAAATTTCCTGAACACAGTCAGAAATACAGAGCTTTTAAAGGGAGGTTTCTCAGCTTCAGGCAATTACTGTGGTTAAACTATTCTAATCTTCCCATCTCTGCCAAAAACAAAGCCTGTGAATTTAGTCAGCTGCCCACCTGGGGGGCTGGCACCACCTGGGAGTTTTAACAAAAGACTTAACCTGTCTCAGGGATGCAGGCCAGAACACAGTTCCCAAAAAGAGTGGGGGAAGTTTTCAGGAGACAGAAAATCCC
>JAQIFY010001460.1:0-14163 GCA_028533085.1 Varecia variegata | reverse complement strand
AGAAGGGTTGGATGAACAGAAGTCATAAGGCTGCTGTAAGATTTCAAGACATGCTACTGCCATTGTGAGAGATCAGAAAACTGCTGTTGGCACTCAGAGGTGAAAAAGCCTTTTGACACAGCTGTCCAACTTCCCAACTTCCCACAGCCCAAAAGCTGGGAACCAGTCAGTGTAACACTGAGTTTAGCTACAGCAAAACCGAAGCCTGCACAAGTCTACTGATCAGCTGCCACTACTGAAGGAGAAAAAACACCTCTGCATCCTTTCACCTTACAAATCTTGCATAAGTAAATCTCAATGGCAGAACCTTAACTACACCCAAAACCTGGCAGCAAGGAAGTTAGAGTCTGGCAAATCTAATTAATTCCAAGGCTTCTATCTCTCACAATAAAGAGGAACATCCAGAAAGAATGAATTGAGAATTTAGCCAGTAGACACTCCAGGACAGTATGCTAATTCATAGGTCTATTGCAAATATGCAATGAGATACAACATATAACAGGCCCTCAGAAATACTAGCTTTCTTTTTCTTCTCATAACTGTAGATATCCAGGTTCCCTAGTGAATGTCACATCTTAAGTATTTGGTTTTACCTATTGAATTCATGGGATGATATCCCTACCTAATAGCAGAAAAATTTCTGAAGAACCTGGAAGAAGAGTCAGGAAGTTGATCAGGGAAGAAGATAATATGGTCTCTAGCACATAGACAGGAAATAGATTTGACTCATATGGAGAGAAGCAAGGAACTGAAATATTAATAAAAAGGGCAGTTTGGGGAAGTGAGCAACCTTCGAGAAACTAGCAGTTCACAAACCTTTGGGGTCTTTAGGCAACACCAGTTTTATATTTGAGGAAAGAGATATTTTCTGTATTGCTACTGAAATTGGTTTTAACACAATACGAAATAAAGGAAAATACAACTGTTTGGTAACTCAAGGCAGCATCTAGAGGCAGGACCCTGCAATTGTACTGAAACACCAAAATCATGGAGCATCTTAGCAGCAGAAGGAACTGTAAGGTGCATGCCACAAGTGGCTACTTAGGCAGTAAATATCAACATGTTATTTTGCAGTGGAGGAACATGACCTGCTGGCCATAGATATATTTTCTAAAAGCCCAGAGACTTTCATAAATAATTGGGAAGTTTTAGGGAAGGAGAGAAACTGAAGCCCTGCTTTCATTCAAGTAGGAGGCAATGAGCCAGCAATGTAAAGACATTTGTTTTAATAAGACTACTCTTTTTTAGTCACATAAACACAAAACCTGGGGAGATCTGAGTTACACACATATGGACTTGGCTCAGTTTCTGTCTTTTCTATGACCCAACGTTAGGCACACATCCCTCTGTTACACATTCAAACACACATCTTTGTGGGAAATGAGTTTGCCTAGAGCTATAGCATTTAACCCTCCTTATATTCTTGCTGGAAAATTGGACAAATTCCTCTAGCTTCTGAAGAGACAATATTCTTTCCAGGGAGCTTAAGAAACGGGCTCAACAAAAGCTGCTGTAGAATAATAATTTCTATTTGAATATATGAAAGAAGAAACAGACATGAAGTCCTAGAGTAAAGACAAAGGCTACAACCACTAATAATCAGTATTTCTTCTGTGTCCCCTGTTCTTCTGAAAGGGCTTTCTTGTTCTGATTTAAAAGTCAGGCCAATAGTTTTCTTTGATTCGGCATTTAGCGTGAGTAGTAATTCTCTTATTCAGTTTTACTATCTTTGAGGTAGTTACTCTTATTATCTCCCTTTTACAAGTGAGGAAACAGGCTTAGAAAGGTTAAATAGCTTGTCCAAGTGCTCTATTTATGTGAGTTACAAATCACAGTCTTCCTGGAAGCACAGAATTGAATATATAAGCTCTTCTGACTCATAAATTATAGAAAAATACACTTAATACCGATGTGATTTTCCTATAATGTTTTTCTAGCTATATCATAGGACTTCAATCTGCATTGATTTATTATTATTATATGATGATCAAATTCTATCAAGTTGAAATATGTAGAAAATAAAATTACTTCATAACACCAATCCCAAAATAAAAACCAATCTTAACAATTTGAAATATATTCTTTAGGTAAATTTGTGTTTTAATGTACAAAATACCAAATGTATATAGTTATGCAATTTTCCCCTTTTGAAAACCACTCTCCTTTTGAACTGAATTGTTTCTCTTTTTCTTTTTCACTATTTCAAACAATGCTGCAATTGATTTTGAAATTTCTTCTAAGGGATCAGTTCATGTATAAAATATTTGTCACGTTTTTATGTTTAATCTTTGTTACATTTTATGTTTAATTTTTAATTATTAGGTGCACAGAAGGAGTTTCCCCAAACTCCAGTAACAAGAGTGAAATATTGGTTATTTAGTAACCAGATGTTGGACTGCATATAACTAGTTGGTTGGACCAAAACAGTGTTATTTACCTAAATGACTCAAATAAGGCAAAAATCCCTAGATGACCTGCAGAAAAATAAAAGGATGAAGAGTGAAAAAACTGGAAAAATAACCTGTGTGACTGATTACTTCTATGTCTCTAATGGACCAAAATCTTTTAATTAAATTTGTTAGAAATGCAATTTTAATTATTGCTCCTACTGAAATTTGACTTCTCTAGTTATAATACATGAATAATTTTATAAAAGTACCTATTATACATCTGTAGCAACATCATCATGGTCAATTTCTCCTATCTGGCAGTTAAGTTGAACATATTTCCATGAATTAAATCTCTGTAATAATTGCAGATAGAGGAGAAAATATAAATCCAGTAAAATAGATCTACTAGGTGAAAGCATTTTCTAGAATAAACTAATAATAATAAAATACTATGTATTACATACTGCCAGAGATTTTTTTCTGTATCAATTTTTTCATTGTATATGACAAATCATAAAAGCTTCTGTCTTCTTAAGAGAATCATTTTCAGACCTTATGTATACCATATACCAGCAAGATACACAGATCTCAATAACTGCATGACCAAAGGCACATTGGGGCTAATTAACTTATCTGTGAATTGGCAGAGTAAGTGTGACAATTGTGAGAGACAGAATATAAGGATCAGTAAATGCATAGTTGGATGGGTAAATGAACAGATAGATGATCAGATAGATAAATAAGATAGGTAAATAGATGATATTTTAACTTGAATGTTTAAATACTCCATACACTGTAATAAGGGCTTTATGTAAATTATGTTTCTTAACCTTTATAGTAACTCTGTGAATGGGCATCTTAAATGCGATGTGAAAACTGAGGCTTGAGGCTGCATTGGTCAGGACACCACACTTAATAAATGGCACACCCAGAATTCAAATATGAAATTTGAAAACACAGATCCTCACTTATTCATGCAATAAAATCGAGTTGCCATTATATGCCAACACCATTCTAGGCGTCACTGATAAGCAGGGAACAAAACAGACCAATTTCCTGCTCTCCTATAGCTTATATTGCACTGAGGAGAAGAGACAATAAAAAGTATAAGCACATAATGTATCAGGGGCTAATGGACACTATGAAAAAAAGAAAAAGCAAAGTGAGGAAAGATATTAAGTCAGAGAGTCTAAAGAGTATTTTTTATAGGAAAGAAGATGTTTGAGCAGAGACCCAAATGAGGCCCAGCACTGCCATCAAGCTATCTGGATGAAGGGCTTTTCTTGCAAAAGACAAAGTTCAAATATTCCCAAATGGGTGTTTGCTGGATGTGTGAGAACAATTGCGGGGAGATGGGCACTTGCTAGGGAGGAATGAGTTGGGGCTGTTACAGGAGGCGGTGAAGCAGAGAAGCTGTCAGGGAAAGACCACATAGATATTCTTTTGTGACTTTATTCTAAGTGTTTCAGGGAGCCCTTTGAGAACTATGCACAGAGAGGTGGCACAGTCTGCTCCAGTGGCAGTGGGCTGACTCTGGCTCAGTGGGGAGCTGATGGCAGGGAGGCAATAGACAGACCAATGAAGAAAGTGATTCTCAACTCCCTCAAACCCAGTGCATATTTTAATTTGAAAAATAGTAATATCTTCTTTACCATTTTAAATAAATCTGAAATATTTATACAACTAATTACCAAAATAAATCAAAATATGTCTTTTTTTGCAAAAATACATTAGAAAACAGTGACGAGTGGTCAGATTGAGACACCCATACGTGTGCCTACTGTAAATGTGAAAGCTAAAAAGGCAATTCAACTACCAATGCAGGTAGTTTATACTGGGAATTCAAAGGCCAAAATCCGTATAGCCGATAACAATGTCATTTTCTGAAATAATGAAAAAAAATCCTAGTAAAGTTTCAAACAACACTAAGTATAACTTTCCTTTGGTTTACACATTCCTGGAAAATTCCATGTACTTGAGGGGGAAAAAAAATAGGGGTAAAAAACCACTTTGTGTTTATAAGTAAAAGGGGATTAGATTCTAGGCTCAAAATTGACCAAGAATGTTGTACTTAAAAGTAAAACAGGGTGGAGGGTAATTGTCTATGCTGGAGGACTGTCCTATGCGTTGAAATAAAGGCCTAATCTGCCTTCTTCAACCCCTCTGAGAAAACCTTCAAGCCCTGCAGGTTTTGAAAGTGCTTCCAGAAGAAGATGTTACGCATATTAGAATTACTGAGTCCGGGGACTAGAACAAAGGCAAGGTGAAGCAGGAGGCGCTCTGGAGTCATGATAAGTGGCAGATTGGCAGATTCAGGATATGAAGTTAGAGTTTACAGGATTTGCCAGTGATTGAATGTGGGGCGTGAGGGAAATAAGGGAGTAGGATGACTGCAAACATTCCAGCTTGAGAAAGTTTCACAAAGTAACCGCCATTATCTGGAGACAAAGGCCCCTAGCACTAGGCTATGTCATTCTCTGCTTGTGTTAAGTATGAGACTGTTGAGAAGACCCCTCCTCACCATAACACTTCCTCACCAACTGTATTTAGTGCCTGGAAATACTAGGGGTCTTGTGAATTATGACAATCATCTTTGACTATAGAATAAAATTAGATTAAAAATTCCCATGAGAACATTCCTTTAATATTCAGTAGAAGTAAGGACATTGAGGGAGTTGAGTATTTTAATGGGAAAGAAAAAAACTGAATAGGTACTTCCAAATGAAAACTGATCTGGTTAGGGTGTGCGTGAGGACTGATAGTGAAGCCTGAAAATATGAAAACGAATGCAGAAAGGAGAAATGGATGGAGAGTAAAGGTCAACTTTGTCTGCTTCTTTATTTTGCCTAAAACAGAACATAACCAATTATGCACCCACGGCCATTCTGACAAATGACAGTTAGGTTTTAAAGACCACTGACCTATCCCCAGTGTAAGAATAATAAGTAATTTGACTTCAAATCAAGAAAAATAGGAAAAGGTGTCTCGGTTTCCCCCATGAGCCTAAGAACAGAGGAAGCTACCATACACCTCTCAAGGATGAATGTTATAAACCAGGACTCAGTTGCCTATGAGCCCATTTGTCTTTCTCTTTAGCTCAAAGGAGGTTACTAAATTCCTTCCCTGACCTTCCCATCTTCCTGTCCCAGAAACAAGCCAAGGCACATCTGAGGAAAGAAAACAAACCCAGGAAAGTCTTTCTGGGTTATCACCATACTCCATTGCTCTAAAATAATATTTCTCAATATGAATTTGAATAAGAGAAAAAAATAGAAGTCAGTGTTTTAATTCCAATATCATCTCAATCCTTCCACATACCGAATACTCTCAATTAATCAATCCATGGTATATTTTCTCAGACCACTTGAAAACAAAATCTGCTTTCTCTTCACCTTCACAGAGTCAGTTTAATTTGTGTAATAATATTAGTTGTAAAAGCGGACTCCAAGATGGTAAGACCTCCAGAGTTTGAGTTTGAAGCAGCTGCAATGAAAAATAGAAAAAAAAGCACAATATTACCCTCTGTCAGGGACAAACGTGTGATTTTGCAGTTTGTATCATCTACTACTGTTTGACAAGCATGATGCTGAACTGTATTAAATATTAATTGATATAATGCCGTCATCACATAAAAGTAGGCATAAAGCACAGTGGGGGAAATTGCATTTTCTTACTGTTAAGACTATTGTTACAGTCTTCTGGTGCCTCATGCTGTCATCCTATTTAGTAGATTGATGTTTATTTTCCCAGCACACATCGACTGCCATCAATAGCATTACTAACTTGTCTACTGTTATGTTGCCCTCAGAAGTAGTAAATCTTGCTGACTGCAAAAGGGTTTTTAGATTCAAGAGACTACTCGTAATCTCTTGACATGAATTTAATAAAAATTCAGAAATGCCACGTGAATGCTTGCTTCTAGCGAACAGTTTATGTTAAACCTAGGTACAGCTTTGGTTTTGATCTACAATTCATTTCATGATGTAAGGCCAGGGATAACTTAACTCCAAAGCGTTATTCTCTCTTGTTTTCACATGTGCAGTCAGTACAAATAAATGTCTCAGTTCTCTCTTAAGTCTCACTAAAGAAAGGTGTTTGCCAAATAGGCCCCTTCCCTTTTACCCTACTCATTCCCTGCTTACCCTTTAATCCTTTTGCTCTTGTCATAAGCCACGAAACTATTATTTTGATTCCATTTGTTTCCAGAGCACCTACAACATTGTTCTGCCAAAACAACAAGTATTGAAAGCATACTATTTAAAGGCAATTTCTATTTTTCTTTTAAATTTGGTTTCTCTCCTGTCTTTTTCATTCTTTGCTCTCAGTATCTATTCAGATCTATGAAGCCAGCTCTCACCACTCCCTTGGCCCCCTGCAAAGTCTTGCCTCAGGCATTCTTCTATGGAAGTTCATCTTCAGACTCCACTGGCAGCTGATGAAAAGCAAGAAGATGTCACTCAGAAGAAGATGGGTAAGAAGCTGACCAGACTGTGGGTACCCTGTCCTGTTTCTCTACCTTCTCCCATGCACCTGTGCCAAACGTAGCCTTTCTTGATCTTCATTTCTGTTTTAGAAGTAATTTCAAAGTCTGAGGCTCATTCTTAGCTCAACCCTAAGCAAAGAGGAAGAATAAAGAACAGGTACAGAGTTTCGGAAATTCCGAGAAAAGAGGTTATTTTGACATCTTTGTTTAAAAACACATACGCATGTTGCATGGATAAGAGGGAGAGCTTCAGGAAGAGAATTCTGGAATTAAGGATATTGAAAGTGTCTGCTGAGTTATTAAACTCCTCATAAATTGCCTAATTCCACCTGGAATTTGAAGGAGCAGAGATATATTCACTGTTTTTCTTCAAAGCTAACCCTATTATATCCAAATAGCTACAATTACTTCTAATTTTTAATTTCTCTAGACGAAAAGAAATCTATCATTAGTATTCTCAGCTAGATTTTCACATTGATTAAAGATGATGTATTTTGCTTATTCATCCCATTTATAAAAGTGCCTTACTATCTCACAGAAACGTTGTGTGATACAAAGTAGTAGACTTAACCCCTGTGCATTCCTGAGCAAGAAAAGTTTTAAAAACTCAAAAGTTGTGGTAGCTCTTGTGCTGTGGTTTGAATCTCCTACATGCAGGCATTGCTGATGTGATAGTATTAAGAAGTGGGACCTTTAAGAGGCAATTAGGCTGGGAGGGCTTCTCCCTCATGAATAGGATTCATGCCGTTATACAAGAGGCTTCACACAGTGCTGGGCTCTCTCTTGCCTTTCTGCCCTCTGCCGTGTGAGGACAGAGTTCTTCCCCTCCGGAGGATGCAGCTCTCACAGACTACCGAACTTGCTGAAACCTTGATTTTGGACTTGCCAGCCTCCAGAACTGTGAGAAAATACATTTCTGTTCTTTATTAATTACCCATTCTACAGTAGTTTATTGTAGCAGCACAGATGAAGACATCCTGGTTTCCTAAAAGCCTCCCAGAGAGGTAGATCATCATTTAAGTCTTCACTCAAAAATCACTGATGCAAACATTTCTATGGTACAGGTTCAAAAGCATAAAACTAGATTAAAATATTTCTGCTTTTTTTTTTGCCATTTCATTACACTCTTTTTATGTTGGAAAATTTCCATAAATACCAAGACTCCTCTTATTTATTTGAAAGCATCCACTGTCATTATTCCCTAAGAAAACAAAAAACAACCTACCAACATCACTTATTTCAACATTATTGCAAATTAAATTCCTCCTAGATATAAAAATGAAGTTAGACATTCTAAATCCACATTGGAAGTTTTAATCATCTAAATCAGGGGATCCAGAGTTGACTGGCAATTCATCTCATGACAGTCTGTGAAATATACTAATCACAGGCCACCAGCTTAGTGGACATTCAATAAATAACAATCGATGAAGTTGAAAATATGTTGCTCTAAGTTGACTCTCAGTTTTAAATAACCTCTTGCAAAACTGCACCTTAAAAGTGTCCTGAACATAAAGAATATTTATGAATGACAAGTTTCTTCATCCCATCCCTACAAGTGATTTAGTTCTGGCAGATAGTACTAGAACTCCAATATTCAGGTTTTCATTTCAGAAATCCAATATAAGAATAGTTAAACACGCTAAATATGCATTACTACTGTCAATCAGAAGACTAAGTAGAAATTTAAATAGCAGATTATGTCAGTATTGGAAAAGATTAAAAGAAAATAGAAAAAAATAAAAGTCAAGAAACCTGATCTAGTGAAATTATTTAAATAAAGGAAGAAAGTTGTAAACACTAAAATTACAGACAGATAAATGTAAAACGGTTTGGAAGAGTGGCAACAAAGGAGTGTGCGAGTCATGGCATATTCACCCTGGTATCTGAATTGAGGATTACAACACATGAAAAAGGAAGTTTGATTACAGGATAGAAAAAATTACCTAATTTTAGACTTAGTAAAACATTTGGACAGTTTCTAAAATCAAGTTATGGAATCTCCTTGTTAAAATACATTTAAGAATGACGGTAGTTTGCCATAAACCTGATTAGAGCTAATGTCAGGTGTGGGGACCAGATGCCAGGTCTGTGTTCCCTGGTTCTTGGTTCCCAGTGCCCAAGAATGGTTCCTGGTACAAGGTGGATAGGGCAAATGAGCAGATCAAGCAGATGCAAGCAGTCAAAGTGCCCAAGTTTATTAAGCAAGCATAGTACATTCTAGAGAAGGAATAGATCTATTTCCACAAGTGGAGAAGGCCCTGAAAAGACGAGTATAGAAAGTACAGTACACTCTCAAAGTCAGTAGAGAGGGGACCGCTCCAATAAGGAACAGCATCACCCCAGGGTTAGGGTCTGTTCTTTATGCTAATCCCTAATAATGTGTTAAGTTGGGGGTGGAATATTCATGACATTTTTGGGAAAGGAGTGGAAAGTTCCCAGAACTGGTAACACTCCCCTTTCCTGGCCTTATAGGGTAACTTCTGAGGGTTACCATGGCATTTGTAAACTGTCATGGTGCTGGTGGGTGTGATTTTTACCATGCTAATGAGGGTAGGTCCCTTGAGGATACTGTCACCTTGTTTGTCCATATGCGCCAAAGACCCCCTTTTGTGGCCTTGGGCATATCTTAACTTTACAGTTTCTCTGCCTCTTTCTGGTCGGTCAATCCTTGGAAACCCCCTATCATAGATTAAACATCTATTTGGTTCTTGGAGACCCCTTTGACAAGGCATCTGTTCCCTCTTGGAAGCCTCCTCTGGTCATTTGTTCCTCCTATTGTAGACAAAGCATCTCCTAGTGCCATCTGCTTCTCTTCCTCTCTCTTTATCCCTACCTAACATTCAGGAAACCCGGTATTGAACCAGGGAACTTTATTGCTAGAAGCATAATAGAATGGATACCTTAATGGATTTCAGAGAAGCCCTACAAAGGACCTCTTCCTCTATAAATGACTGCAGAATTCAAAATTTAGTTTTTTTATAGGAGCAGTCACTCTCTACCAACTTTGAGAGTGTACTATACTTTCTATACTCTGTCTTTAGACCCAGGGTTTTCTCCACTCACAGAGATAGATTCATTCTCTCTGAAATGTACTTTTGCTTTGCAATAAACACCATGTATGTGTGAAGCACTTTGTGCTTGTGATTCTTCCAAGCATAGAGCCAAAGAACCAGGGAAAACACTTGAACCTGACAATGTCTATCTTTTTTTTTTTTTTTGGCATTCCAATATAGATTGTGGAAGAAACTGATTTTTTCACATTTACGTGGACTGTACAAAACAAGTAGTGGCTTCCACTTCAGGTGTGAAAAAGAAGCACAAATTATATGGAGCATCTAGCACAAGAGCGGCAAAACGCTTAGGTCATAAGATTCAGGCACTCAGAGATTTTAAGTGTCTGGCTGTTATTGAGAAGAGGCTTGGGACAGACATAAAAATAAAAGCAGTATTATTTAGGAAAAATTGAAATCATTAAGAAACAAGGTTATAGCAACAGTCAGCACAGAGAAAGGAAAGATGACATAGAAACTGGTTTGAAAACTGTTATTTCTTGGTAGTTAGGCAACAGCATTTCCTAGGGTTAATAAGTAGACTGCTAACAAGAATCAAAGCAGAATGATTCTAGAAAGTTCCATGGTCAATGTTATTCTTTGGGTTCAAAATATCAATTTTAATAACCTTTATAATAAATGATTTTTCCATTGTACTATATTTTTAATAAAATAATATAGTGCTATTATGACACCAACATTTTCTTATTTGAAAATGAGAGATTGTCTAATTAAACATCTTTTAGGGAACTGATTGCTGAAATATCAGAAAAATTTCATGTTAACAAATCACACACTATGTTTTATATTAAGATATTCTACCGTACACATACCTACACACACACATACATGTGTCACAGAAATATGAGGATGTAGCATGCTATTTTGAGTAGTTTTTATACTCCCATGGTATTTGCCATAGTGTCCTGTAATTTGTTATATATTAAGCCATATAGAAAAAATTGCAAAAATGGTTATCAACACCGAGGCATATATCAGTTAGAAATTCAATATACATGACTTTTAAACTATTAGCTATATAATTTTAATCAAATTATTTAACATCTGTGAGCTTCAATTTCTTCTTTAAAGTGAAGCCAAATATGCCTACTTCATAGATCACACTAAAGGTTAAATGACTTCATACACGTAAAGCACGTCGCAGAGGATCCAGCCTAGTAAACAAGAAATGATGGTTATGGTGAGAAGGACTAGAAAGATGAGGATAGTAATGTTCCCTCATTAGATTGTGACCTCTTTCTACTTTTGAAGGCTTGAAGGAAACCCCTGTCATCTTGTTGTATTCTCAAACCTACTGCATTACAGATTATCAGCAAATCTTTATTGGACTTTTAAAAAATAAACTATAAAAGCTCCTCAGAAGATTAAATATGTTAAATATACAGGATTCTAGTCCTGCACCTTTGTACCATTTTCCTTTTTCCATTGACTCCCAGAGAACAAACTATTTCTTTGATGTCTGAATTTTTGGTAGAGCCACCTCATAGTGCCTAATAAACAAAGTAAAATAATTATTTTAATTATTATTATGTTTAACAATAAGACAAAAATGTATAAGAGGACAAATAAAGACTACATTGGGAAGGTAAATTTAGATTTCATTTAGCACTTGATAGGTAATCGCTGATGTATTTAAACCAAGGAAGTGATATCATAAATATTACCATCTTAGAAATACAGGCAACAACCTATATAACAGATTGAACATATTTTTATTCTATGGATTTAAATGGAAATATTTATAAGCTTCAGCCTTGAGTTATCATTATTATTACTGTACATCTAGAAAAAGAATGAAATTTTAAATTACTATTTTAAATAACATTTTTGTTTGTCTTGTTCTATTTATGAAATATTGTTAAATAGGATTCACGCATTTTTCCCTTGTATATTTTATACTCTCTGCCATATATGTATTTTTGTGGGTGTGAAAAGATGAAGAGAATGTATATGAGGTTAAAAGCTTATTGAAGTGCTTGTAACCAAATTTTAAAAACTAAGTAATTACAGAAAAATAAAGTAAAATTATAATAATTTTTTAGTTGTTATGCAAAGGGAAAGAAAACTTGACAAGAATAGAAAGGTCTCTTGGGCACTAAACATTTCACTCACATTTCTGCATTAGGAAATAAGAGTTATTAACTTTCTTGCTTTTTGATACACTCAATACTCTGTAGGAATATCTTTGAACCTCAGAAGCTATTTACTTTTCTTTGCAATGTACACATGTCAATCTTTAAAGACTTGGAACATTTGAATAACAAATCCCTAAAGCAAATGGTATAGTATGCTTAAGTGTATCAGTTTGCTAATATGCACTTAACATTTCTCATTACCCTTAGTCCTAAAATAAAAGCAAAATATCACTGGGAGTTAGAATTTAAGTAATTTTAAAAAGTAGAAAAACTGGTGATTTGTACAAACAAAAAACTATTTCTATTAAATATATTAAGCATGAAATATTAGGTTACTATATTTTGAGGTTGAATGATATCACTTTGTCCAATTAACAATATTTTAATCAATCATGACATCAAATATAACCTTTAAGCAGATCTTATTTGGATATATATTTCAATGAATCTCAGTTATACAGCTTTCTTTAGAAAATAAAGATCAAGAAAATATGTCTTTAGGTAGCTATAATGTGACAATAATAATAATTAGAATAATTATTTTACTTTATTTATTAGGAGCTGTGAGGTGGCTCCACCAAAAATACAGACATGAAAGAAATAGTTTGCTTTCTGGGAGTCAATGGAAAACAAGAAGATGAAACAAGGATGCAGAACTAGAATGCCACGTATTTAATTATGTAAACATTGTGTCGGTTAGAAGGAGTGTTTGTCAGCCATAGAAGCAAAGGGACACAGTCACTAAGGCAAATGTTGTGAGTGCTCATGTGCCTTCTGTATAGAGGAGAGGAAGCTTGAGGTATCCTAGAACTGCTGATAGAGATGAATGTGGGTGACTGTAGCCAGTGAACTTCAAATATTCAAATCCCCAAAATTAGCAATAATATAAAAATTGGTGAATTGGATTCATCAAAATAAATAGTTTTTCTTCTTCAAAAGCTAACATTAATTAAATGAAAAGACAAGCCAAAGACTAGGAGAAAATATGTGCATAACATATATCTGATACATAATTGATATTCAGAATATAGAAGTTACTCTTACAGTCCAATAATAAAACAATTTAGAAAATGTCAAAGATCTGAATATACATTTCAGAAAAGAAGATATGTAAATAGAAATACTCACATGAAAAGATGTACAGCATCAATTATCATCAGGAAAATGCAAAACAAAAGGAGATACCATACTACACACATTAGACTGGCTAAAATCAAAAAGACTGACAATACCCAGTGTTAGCAAAGATATAGAAAAACTATAACCATCATGTATTGCTAATGAGAACATAAAATAGTATAACCACTTTGGAACAGTTTAACACCCTCCTAAAAAGTTAAGCATACACTTACCATATGGCCTACAAAATATGAAAATAAATGTTTACACAAAGACTTATACACAAATAGTTATAGCATCTTTATTCAAAATAGCCAAAATATATAAGCAACAAAAATGTCTATCAAACTGCTCAATGGATAAACAAATGGTAGTACATCCATATGCTGGAATAATACTCAGGAATATAAAGGAAAGAACTTCTAACATATGCAACAGTACAGATGAATCTCAAAAGCTAAATCAAAGAATTCATGCACACAGGACTGTATTACTATGTAATTTCATTTATATAAAACTTATAAAAAAGGTAAAAACTATAGAAACATAGAGCAAAGCAGTGGTTACCAGTGCCAAGTGATAAGAGTGAGGATTGGCATATAGCAGGAAGAAACTTTTGGAGGGTTACAGAAATGTTCTAAAATTGAATTATAATGATGGTTGCATATCTGTATAAACTTAGTAAAACTCAACAAACTCTAGATTTAAAATTAGAGAATTTTACGGCTATAAATTATCCCTCAATAAAGCTGTTAAAATATTAGCAAAACATGGAAGCCAAGGAAATCTCCATTTCAGTCTTATAAAAGAAATAAACATTACATAGGACCTCACAGGGTATAAAATAATTTTAGAAAATGAGGAGCTTCAAGTAACAATGAGCAAACATCAAACTACAAAATCAATCAACAGTTGGCTATTTCCTAATTCCATCATCTAACTGGTTCATTTTTTTAAGCTAT
>JAQIFY010001459.1:0-14164 GCA_028533085.1 Varecia variegata | reverse complement strand
CTGGTCTCGAACTCCTGACCTTGAGCGATCCACCCGCCTCGGCCTCCCAGAGTGCTAGGATTACAGGCATGAGCCACCGAGCCCGGCCTAGAGTATTATTCAGATTATTGATTTATTGCCTCTGCTTACCCCCAAAGTGTAGTTTATCCTTTTGTCTTTTTACAAATCAACATGTTGTATTGCTTGAATTTTGTTTTACTGTACAAGCAGTTAAGATCATACTATATCTGAAGACACACAGATACTTACCTGTAGTCTAGAGAGTAACTGGTACTTTTTACCCTTTAAGAAAGAAGGGGTAGGAATGGCTTGCCCATCCCCTGGACAATCTTCTTAACGGTCTGACAGGGTAGAAATTTGCCATCCCTGGCAAGTATATAGCACAAAGAAAAGGGAGACCAGGGAAAAGGAGAGTGTGCCTGATAAGAACTAGAAAAAACTCTTTGTAAAACCCACTGAAAGCTACAATGCTTATTTGGAGAACATTAGCATAAATTTCTGGACTAGAAAACGAAGGCCCTAGGATTAGTTTCAGCTTATTGTTCAATTTCTCCTCTCCTGTGGCAGCAATTTAAAAACTAGACCTATGACGTGTATTTCCAATATTAAAAAAAAATCATGACCAGCCTGAGCAAGAGTGAGACTCTGTCTCTACTAAAAATAGAAAAACATTAGTCAGGCGTGGTAGCTCGTGCCCATAGTCCCGCTACTCAGGAGTCTGAGGCAGGAGGATTGCTTGAGCCCAGGAGTTTGAGGTTGCTGTGAGCTAGGCAGACACCATAGCACGCTATCCTGGGCAACAGAGTGAGACTCTGTCTCAAAAAAAAAAAAAGAAAAGAAAATGGCTGTCTAGATTACTCTCTCTTTCTTACCTACAGAACAGAGCTATAGTTTTCTGAAGTTAACTATAATAGAATTTGAAAAATGCCAGTATAATTTATATTTCCATGATGAAATTTTGAGAAAGTTGGGAAAAAGAATGTTTTTATTTAAAGTACAATGATTCCCTCCCTCCTTTTAACAACAAAGAGGCCAAATTATTTATTTGTTTATTTTATTTTTAAATTTTTTTGAGACAGTCTCTCGCTCTGTTGCCTGGGCTAGAGTGCAGTGGCATTATCATAGTTCACTGCAATCTCAAACTCCTGGGCTCCAGCGATCCTCTTGCCTCAGCCTCCCAATAGCTGTGATCACAGGTGTGTACCAACACACCTGGTTAATTTTTCTATTTTTTGTAGAGATAGGGTCTCACTCTTGCTCAGGCTGGTCTTGAGCTCCTGACCTCAAGCAATCCTCCCGCTTGGCCTCCCAAAGTGCTAGGATTACAGGTGTGAGCCAATGCGCCTAGCCAGAGTTGATTTTATCTGGTCAAGTTATTATAGATAAATCACCCATAGGAAAATATTATTAGCATGGTTAATGTCTAAGGTGGGTGTTAGTTCTCATCCCTAAATTGCGTTTTTAAACATTTCTTAATGGTTTATTAGTTCTTCCATTCCTTACATTTAAATGAAATATTCATAAATGTCTGTAACTCACTTCATAGAGATCTTTAACAAACATGTCAGCTTGGAATCATTGAATTATAGAAAACGTAGAGCCAGCTTCAACCCCTTAAACAATCCTACCAATGTATAGTGGAACAAAGCAACACATAAAGTAGCTACTCTTAAAACTCAAGATCTAAATATTTTCAGCTTAGTAACTAATTCAGGTAATAATATAGTCACTGCATTCAAAGTATCATGATCCAATAAAGAAAGCTAAAGAATTAATATTGCTTGTCTAAATATTTTCTTATCATATTTCCTTCTGTTCTCATTTAGTGTCTTGTTTTTTTCTAGTTTATGTCATGATAGCAATTTTCTGCATAGCGTCAGCAATGAGTCTGTACAACTGTCTTGCTGCACTAATTCGTAAGATACCATGTGGACAATGCACGTATGTATCTCTTCTACTGTTGGTATTTATAATTTTAAAAAAATACAAAGAAAAGTTGGAGTATCATTTTAAATCTGTACAGTCCGGTATACATTGGACTTATGGTTTAAATTAAAATTAATTAAAGTTAAAATTAAAAATTCAGTTTCTCATTCTCATTAGCCTCATTTCAAGTGCTCAATAGCGGCTAGCAGCTACTGTATTAAATGGCACAGATACAGTACATTTTCATCATCACAGAAAGTTCTATTGCACTGATAAATATTTTATTATGTCTTACTTGTTTTACTTAAAATCAAGACTCAAGACTTAAATTGGTATTTCAGTCACTGCTTATGACTATAGTTAATATTTGCCAGTTCTTATATCAAGTGAACATTGTATTTCATCTGCAATGTAAACTAAACTATTTCAATCTTTTTTTTAGGATTGTATGTCGTGGAAAAAGCATTGAAGTGAGACTTATTTTTCTCTCTGGACTATGCATAGCAACAGCTGCTGTTTGGGCTGTATTTCGAAATGAAGACAGGTATGAATATTCAATGTATTTGCTTTTAGATTAAGAATGGATTTTTTTATATCTTATCCTGAGACTTATTCATTATGATTATCTTGGCATTATTTTCACTTTTATCCCAGAACACCAGTCTTGAAACACACTACTTTTTATTTTATTTTTTTTTTTGAGACAGAGTCTCGCTCTGTTTTCCAGGCTAGAGTGCCATGACGTCAGCCTAGCTCACAGCAACCTTAAACTCTTGGGCTTAAGCAATCCTTCTGCCTTAGCCTCCCAAGTAGCTGGGACTACAGGCATGCGCCACCATGCCTGGCTAATTTTTTCTATATATATTTTTAGTTGTCCAGATAATTTCTTTCTATTTTTAGTAGAGACGGGGTCCCGCTCTTGCTCAGGCTGGTCTCAAACTCCTCACCTTGAGCAGTCCTCCCGCCTCGGCCTCCCAGAGTGCTAGGATTACAGGCCTGAGCCACCGCGCCTGGCCACAAGCTACTTTTTAAATAAGCAGATCTTATGTTAATGGATTTGAACTCATGTAGAGAAGGAAATATGAATTATGATGTAAACATCTAAACTGAAATAGACTTTAAAAATATACCTAATTGTATATGTGTGTATACCACACAATGGAGTACAGTGCAACTCTAAAGAATGAAGAAGATCAGGCAGAATAGAGAGTCTAAAATTAAAAACAGAAAAAAAACAATAAAAAAAAAAAAGAATGAAGAAGATCTCTATGAATTGATATGCAGTGATTTCCAAGATATATATTTTTTTTTTTTTTTTTTTTTGAGACAGAGTTTCACTCTGTTGCCGGGCTACAGTGCCGTGGCATCAGCCTAGCTCACAGCAACCTCAAACTCCTGGGCTCAAGCAATCCTACTGCCTCAGCCTCCCAAGTAGCTGGGACTACAGGCATATGCCACCATGCCCAGCTAGTTTTTTCTATATATATTTTTAGCTGTCTATATAATTTCTTTCTATTTTTAGTAGAGACAAGATCTCGCTCTTGCTCAGGCTGGTCCAGGATAAGAGAAAAAAGCAAAGTCCAGAAAATATGTAGAGTATACTACCTTTCATATAAGAAAGAAGGAGATATAAGAAAATAGACAGGTGTCTGACCATTTACAGAAACAATAACCAGAAAAAATATATACTTAGGTTTATTTAATGGTTTATTAATAAAATTATTAAAGATTTAATGGCCTAAAATTTGAGAAACAAACTTCATGCAGCTTAGGCAGCTTCAGGTATGGTAATCAATTGATAATTATGCATGTCAGTTTCTGATATAGTAAGTTGCATAGCTCTCATTCCCTTTATGTTCAAGCTAAATAGTCAAATTATAGTAATTGAATGGTATTATTTCTTTTGAAAAGTTTCATCTGAAAATAACTAGATAAAGCAATAAATAATATCTTGATTTTAGGTGGGCTTGGATTTTACAGGATATCCTGGGGATTGCTTTCTGTCTGAATTTAATTAAAACACTGAAGTTACCCAACTTCAAGGTAAAGTAAACTGTCTTTTTTTTAAAATAACTTTATTAAGGTATAATTTACATACAATTAAAAGCATCCATTTTAAGTGTACTGTTGGTTGAAATTTTACAAATGTATAACTTTGTAACCACTATCCCAATGAAGTTATAGAACATTTTTCATCTCTTCAAAAAGTTCTATCATGGCCTTTTGCGACCAGTCCTAACCCCAGGCCTGAGCAACCAGTGATTGCTAGGTAAAATATTTTTAATCATTCATATAATATGTCAAATTCATAAAATCTTTACAAGACTAAATAATCAGAAAACATTGCTTTGATTCAGTGATTTTAAAAAATGAGGTGAAGACAAGGGTTTCTTTGGGGTTTTTTTATAGGGAGAGGGTCTCACTCTGTCACCCAGGCTGGAATGCTGTGGCCTGATCATGCTCACTGCAGCCTCGAACTTCTGGGCTCAAGTGATCCTCCTGCCTCAGCCTCCTGAGTAGCTGGGACTACAGGCATGTGCTACCAGGCCTGGCTAATTTTTCTATTTTTTGTAGAGATGGGGGTTTCAGTATATTGCCCAGGCTGGTCTCACTCCTGTCCTCAAGGGATCCTCCTGCCTCAGCCTCCCAAAATGCTGGTATTATAGGCATGAGCCACTGTGCTCAGCCAAGATAAGGGTTTTAATGTGTTTTGTAGAATAAAACTATACATAGTAATAACTATAAAGTATCTTTCTAAAAAATAGTATTCAAATGTATATTCACACGTTTATTTGTATTTATAAAATAATTTAATCTCTTAATTTAGATATAGGAAGACTGACCTTTAAATTTGTTTCTTTCTTCAACAGTCATGTGTGATACTTCTAGGCCTTCTCCTCCTGTATGATGTATTTTTTGTTTTCATAACACCATTCATCACAAAGGTATGACCTTATTTTTGAAATTCATTAAGAAACATGCTAAAGATGATGCTTTTAGGTTATTAATTTCAAGGTCATTGAAATTGGCTTTTTAATAGAGGGTATTTTCAAGCCTTTAATCCATTTTTGTTAGATGAAAAATATCACCTGACTGATGTAAATATAAAAATATCTGTAATTTTTCTTCCCTTTTTAAAGTGATTTTTTTTATTTTTCTTATTAATGTTTTTTTTTTTTTTTTTTTTTGAGATAGAGTCTCGCTCTGTTGCCCGGGCTAGAGTGAGCGCTGTGGCATCAGCCTAGCTCACAGCAACCTCAAACTCCTGGGCTTAAGCGATCCTACTGTCTCAGCCTCCCGAGTAGCTGGGACTACAGCCATGCGCCACCATGCCTGGCTAATCTTTTCTATATATATTTTTAGTTAGCCAGATAATTTCTTTCTATTTTTAGTAGAGACAGGGTCTCGCTCTTCCTCAGGCTGGTCTCGAACTCCTGACCTCAAGCGATCTACCCGCCTCGGCCTCCCAGAGTACTAGGATTACAGGCGTGAACCACCGTGCCTGGCCTTGATTTTTCTTATTAATGTTTACTGTAGACAGAAAAAAAAAAAAAAGCGTCATTGCTGCTTTCATTTCCGAAACCCTAGCTTGAGACTAAGAAAGAGGAGCACATTGGATGTCTCAGGGCCTGGAGTCAAGTTCTGTAACCTTGCAACCCTGGACTATTTACCTGAACTCTCTGCTTCAGTTTCCTAATCCATTGTGTGAGAGTATTACTAGCTTTTCATCCTCTCACCCCCAACAGTAGAGTTCTTTTGTTTGCAACCGACAGAACCCAACCTAAGCCTTCTATACTAAAAAGGTCCCATATAGGCTGGGCGCGGTGGCTCACGCCTATAATCTTAGCACTGTGGGAGGCCGAGGCGGGCGGATTGTTTGAGTTCAGGAGTTCGAGACCAGCCTGAGCAAGAGCAAGACCCCGTCTCTACTAAAAATAGAAAGAAATTATATGGACAACTAAAAAATATATATATACATAGAAAAATTAGCCGGGCATGGTAGCGCATGCCTGTAGTCCCAGCTACTTGGGAGGCTGAGGCAGGAGGATCACTTGAGCCCAGGAGTTTGAGGTTGCTGTGAGCTAGGCTGACGCCACGGCACTCTAGCCTGGGCAACAGAGTGAGACTCTGTCTCAAAAAAAAAAAAAAAAAAGGTCCCATGTATCCAGGCTGCATGTAGAGGTCCGGGTATGGCTATCCTCAGGAGAAACTTGACCCAGGGCCACATGCTTGCCCTTTTTGCTTCTGTCCATTTGTTTATTCTCTCAGACTGGCTTTTTCCATGAGGTCAGAATCATACCATCTAGCAGCTCCTAGGTCATATATTCCCAGCTCTGTCACTAGCTCCTTAATAAAATGAGGAGGGCTATTGGGTGAGTATGGTAGTCCATTATTTGCCCAATTTTTCTACCTTGACCTTTTTCTTCTCTCATGAATATATTATTAATTATGCCTTAATTCTCCCACTTTCCTCTACAGAGTCTTGCTCTGTAACTTTATATCATCCCTTTATCTTTTTTTCTTCTTTTTCTTTTTTCTTCCCCCTGCCAAACCACCCCCCTTCATCCCTTTATCTTTTGTCACTCTCATATATTTAGTATTTGATATTCCCTACTTTTCTTCCAATTCATTCTTTTATCCATTCTTTGAACTCTACCACCTAGGAAATCACTGTAAAAATCCACTTCTGATATTTGCTGTAATGGCATAAGGACAAACATATGCCCTATTGGGGAGCTAAAATTGCAACTAGGTGACAAATACAGTTAACTGCTTCAAATTACAACTGCCCAGACTGTTTTACAAGCACCTTTCCATGCCTTAATGATGAGCCATTTGACTCATTGACTTAATTGAATAATAGTAACCTAAAAAAGCATAGAATTTGTATTATGGGCTATAACTAAAATTATTAATTTATTAAAGCATTTTTTAGTTCTTTCCAAAGCTATCCTAGCTTGTATCCATTTACTTAGTTCAAAAATATGTTTTTGTAGGGTACCCCATCAATGAAAGTGTTCTCTCTACAATACCTTTCCTATGAATCAGCAGATAATATATATATAGCATAAGACACATATATGACACAGTAGATATAGCTATAAACTATAACTAAACTCTTTTTAAAAATAATTTTTCCATTCTAACATTAGTATCACTTTATGAATACCAAACATGTCTGCCAGCAGATGATTTCCATTCCCTACACATGAAATGTTTCAGAATTTTAAAGTTAACAGATAATAATAAAGGTGGTTTTTAGCATCCTTTCTTTCTTATGTGTTAGGAAACTCTTCATCTTCTGTTTTCTATCTTAGTTCCTACTGAGTAGGAATGTGATTTCTAATAATCTGATACAGTGGAAAAAACTGACATTCTCTTTGGAGTTCACTGTTGCAGATTTACTTTAATACCTTCTTCTCAGTCTGATTTGTTTGTTTTTATTAAGTCTATAGACCTTACTTTAGTAGGAAACTTAAAATGAAAATCAGATATTGCTGATTTTCATGGTTTGTTTTCTCTATAAATTTGAAGGATTAAATATTGGAATCCTAAACATGTTCTTAACCCAGGGATTAGTGGACTTCTAAAGAGTTGGCAGGGCAGGCAGGTCGCCATAGGAGTACAGCAGTAAGAGCTTGTCTTATTCATGTTTTTCATTCACCATTATACTCAGATTGTATCTTGCAGATATAGTAGTTACTCAGATATCTGAATTTATGGCAGGATGTCAATGGTGATCTTAGTTAAATGTTTTAAATGACAATTAGAAAAAAGAACCAAAATGAACTCTTTATCTGGAAATTTGATCGCAACCTGGAAATTTGCTTTAAGGAACTGTATTTAGTATTAGTTTATTTTCCTAAACTCCTATGACTTAACCTTTTTGTAAACCAAAGCTTAACATGAGGAAAAGATTTCTGTAGCTAGAGATTTTATCCTTTCTACTGTGCTCAGGTGAGGTCCTTTTAAAAACACTCAAGTGATTTCTCCTGTGCACTCCACCCACATGGAAAATATTTTAGTTAGTCAACTTTTCCTAAAATGTGACGTTTGTTTATCTTCTCCCCACCTGTTTTGGTTATATATTTATCATAGTGTGAAACATAAAATGGGTGTCTTATGCAATCTTAGTTTGATATCTCGAAAAGTTTTCCTTCTCCACAACAGACTTGGCTATCAGGAAAAAACTTTTTCATGAACTTCTCACATAGCCTATATAAAAAGACTTTAGCCAGACACAAGACAGGGAAATTTAGCTAAAGTTAATGTTTTGATTGGAACATGGAAAGCAGGCAGGGCTGAAATTGGACGGGAATCAGGCTAGAGAAGCTTCTCAGGTTCTATAGGGTTGGGTCTTTTCAAGTTTGGTTTTATTGTTTTGTTATCATGGTGAGTAGCCAGAAGTCAAATGTACATTTTTTCAAATTAAGTTACCAATATTTGTTACAAAGCTAAATATAAAAGATTTTAGTATGTCCTTCATTGATATTGCTAAAAATGACTAAGAGCCATAGTACATGACATAATATAACTTAAAGTACTGTACCTAAAATTTATAACCCCTTACAAATGTTAGATATGAATATGTCAGTATGTGTCAGAGCTCAGGGTTCACTTGAATAATCTGTGTATGGTTCATTTGTCAGTTTCTGATAATTGTTGAGCTCTGATAAAGTGGAGTAGTGTGCTAGGTGAATTTTGTTTTAAATGACTTCAATTTTTGCTATCTGCAAAGACTATTTTAGGAAAAAAGCCATCTATAGCCCATTTTCAATCAGTTTACAGTAGGGCTTGTACCTTGAGGCTTAAATCATTCTTGAATAGTGGCAGATTGTTCTCTTTAAGTGATTGGACAACTTCTTTTATCTTCCTCCTCAATTTTAGAATGGTGAGAGTATCATGGTTGAACTTGCAGCTGGACCTTTTGGAAATAACGAAAAGGTAGGGATGGCAATTAGATAGAAATCGCTGCCCAGTGTATGTATGTGTTTCCAGTTAATCATTTTGTCTTCCTGTGTAATTCATTGGTCACGTAGTGCATGTTAAGGTATTGTAAAACTTATTTCTCACAAAATATAGCCCTTTTCTTAGTTATTCTAAATTATTAAATACCTATTGACTTGGGTTTCATCCTAGAATGATGGAAACTTGGTGGAAGCCACTGCTCAACCCTCAGCTCCCCATGAGAAAGTAAGGATTGTATTTCAGATATGTTCACTGGACTTTAAATCATACCCTCTGAGACAAGATTCTTCTTTGGGGAAAAATCCAGATTGCCAAAAAAAAAAAAAAAATCTGTTTCAAGGTCTGAGTCCTATTCTTGGTAAAAAAGAGAAAAAAAGGTTAAATGTGGGGATAGTGGATTAATACTGTTAATCCTACATGTGTGTTGGGTTTCATGTTTTCAAAACTACTTATCTATTTCTTTCAAGCTTTCTACACATTCAGAGTATATGCGCCTAGTTTGTGTTCTCTAATTTCAAGTTCTTTTAAAACGTCAATTTTAAAATGTTAAAACAATTATTTTAATATCAGTTATTCCCTTTCTAAAAGATATGGGTAAAAAATTGCTAAGAGGTTTATTGGAAGCTTTCTTTTTTTTCTTTTTCTTTTTTTTTTTTTTTTTTACAGTTACCAGTAGTCATCAGGGTACCAAAGCTGATCTATTTCTCAGTAATGAGTGTGTGCCTCGTGCCTGTTTCCATATTGGGTTTTGGAGACATTATTGTACCAGGTAAGCAATTGTTAACAATTTTAGTAAAAAACATACTGATGGTTTTAAATTGTCATATGTCTGCTAAAAGTTTCCTACTCTGTAGTAATTATTCTGGCTATTGCTGGAGCTGGGATTAGTGATAAAGATAGGGAAAAAACTTATCGAGAGGTAGAAGGTAAAGCCCAAATGGTAACAGCCAAGGTATTATAGTATCTCTCATGGCTCAAAGAGTGTCTTAGAGAAAGCAGCTAGGATCAGTTTAACCTTTTTCCCCAAGAAAAGTATATTTTGTGACTCTTTTTAGAAGTTGAATATAATAATGCCAAACATATAGTTTCTATTATTTCTATTGTAAAATAATAGTTATGTTTTAGGAAAAGTTGTTTAGGAATACTAGGCTATGTCATGATCAAGAGGAGAGACATAATAGAACACCAGCTTTTAGGGCTTCATAATACAAAAATACTCAGTGTATGGTAGAATCAATCACCTTCTCCTAGCATGTCTTCTCTGACAATTATCGCAGTTGTTGTATTTTCCTCACTGGGCTGCCTGTAGAATAAATGTCATCTGAGCCCAGTAATAATATAGTTTAGAAGTAATTAATAATATTTCTCTATCAGCTGAGTTTTTCTTTCTTCACTTTTCTTACAGTCTCCCTATGTACTAACCACCTGTGGGTGGGTGAGGAGTGCTGGCTTTTCTCAAAAAGCCCTTCTATTTACATAGTAAAAGGCAGGTAGAGAGAGAAGCTAGTTAGCAGTGTTGTTTTGTGAGTTGGCATGGCAAAGTCCAGTGTACAGCTGGAACTAAGAAGTTCAATGAATCTCCATTCACATAATTGATAAAGTAGAGAAAACATTCTATTGAGTAACCTTACCCTTCCTTGAGTACCTTTAAACTTATCTCTGATTTTGCCAATTCCTCACCAAGTGCTATATAGCAGTGGTCCTCAACCTTTTTGACACCAGAGACTGATTTCATGGAAGACAGTTTTTCTACACATGGGGGGTGGGGGGTCGCTGCCTGGGCTCCACCTCAGATCATCAATCGTTGGATTCTCATAGGGAGCATGCAACCTGGATCCCTCGAATGTGGGGTTTGCGCTCCTATAAGTCTCTGATGCCGCTGATATGACTGGGGCGGGGCGTGGTCAGTAATGTGAGTGATGGGGAGCAGCTGTGAGTGCAGGTGGGGCTTCCTGCTGTGTGACCCGGTTCTTGGCAGGCCACAGACCAGTGCCAGTCTGCAGCCTGTGGTTTGGGGACTGCAGCTATACAGGATCTTGTATATAGCACAGCATAAAACTAGTAAAGACAGTATATAAATATTACATTCTTGAAGTAAATGAATGTCAAAGGTCTCAAACAGAAATATTTCCCCCAAGAGCAGAGTTATTGGCAACATATGACTTAATCCTAAGATCTAAATTCTAATTTGGGGAGAAAAGAAAGTACTATTTAAAAAAAAAAATGTGGAAATGTGGTTAAACAGCCAATATACTAAAAATTCAATGAATTTCTTATAAGTGTAATGACACGATCATAGCTTATTGTAACCTCAAACTCCTGGACTCAAGTGATTCTCCTGTGTCACCTTCCCAAGTAGCTAGGACTATAGGCATGTGCCACCATGCCTGCCTAATTTAAAATTTTTTTTTGTGTAGACAAAGGGTCTCACTGTGTTGTCCAGACTAGTCTCAAACTCTTGTCATAAAATTATCCTCCCATCTTGGCCTCCCAAAGTGCTGGGATTATAGACATGAGCCACCATGCCTGGCCCCAAAATATGTTCTTAAATTTTTAAAAAAATCAATATGGAAAACTCTGTCCAGAATTTAAGATACTTTAATGTTCTCATAATGCAAAAATGAAAATTATATACAATACAGCACATACTGTCACCATAGTTAACAATTGAATTTGTGGTGTTTGTTGTTTTAAGAAAATAATGTGGAGTTTTTTGGGTTTTTTTTCAGGCCTATTGATTGCATACTGTAGAAGATTTGATGTTCAGACTGGTTCTTCTTCTATATACTATATTTCCTCCACAATTGGTAAATTTTGTTTTTTCTTTTTATTATGTTGAATTTGTATCATCTGGAGGAAAAGACAGAGATCTAAAATAAAGGAGTCCAGGGTTCTGATTCTTTGCTATTAATAAGTTCGTCCATCAAAAGGGATAATTATACTTTACTATTTATATCATAAAGTTTTGGAGATTTAAAAAGGAAATTGGATGTAAAAGAAAAAAATTAGATTGTATATATAAATGTTAGAACACCTGGCACATAAGGAGGCAATAAATTGCATATTACTAGATTTTTTAAAATAGTATGTTGGTAATTATGTATTTATTTAGATGAATTTATGGCACAAATAACATCTCATCTGGGATAGCAGAGGTAGTCATCACTTATCCCTCTATTTCTATTATTGCGAACAGAGTTAAGAACAATAAATCAGCCAAAAAGTACCCTGGTACATCTGAACATATCAAATAGATATCTCAAAGTCCATATACCAAAGCTCTTTATACTTAGATAAATGGCCTGTACCAGAGCCGTCTAGATACTGTTCTAGCAAGATTTTCAAGTCCGTGGTGGAATTAAATCCAGTAAATTAAAAGTATATATTAGTAGAAGAGAAGGGTGTTGCTAGAAATAGCTACCTTGACCGCAGGAAAATAGCTAAGTGAGGGAGAAGATGAAGGGGAAAAAAAACTATAAAGAAAAAAGATCAGAACTCAAGCCCTGCTAGGGAAAAGAAAAAAGAAAAGTAGTTTGAGGCCACTAAATATGGTACTTTCTAAGGGAATTAATGTATTAGAGTCTAGTACCAGTCAGTGTGATTTAATAAAGGAACACTCAATGAAAAGGCAGCTTATAGGATTATTCATTCTTTCTGCTGTGTAAATTTGGGCAACTCACTTAAACTCCCTGGTCCTCCATTGCCTCATCTTTAAAACAAGGAGCTAGATTAAATTGTCTGTAAAGTTCCAATATTCTGAGATTCTGTGTACATAATGAAACCCTGAGTCATTAAGAAAAGTTCAAATGATGTTTGGTGTGAGCTTATTAAAGAAGGTTATGAATTATATAATAAATATTAGGAAGATTTTTCAAAACAATCTTTAGTACCTATGGGTACACATTTAGTTATCTAAAACGTGGAACCACTCAACGTCCTTAACAGTGACAGATAATTGAGACTTTCTTAAATTACTATCTTTATCAATGATTGATGGTTAGGTTAGTAATGATTGAAATACTAACCGGTTTCCAAATTTTTCAAAACCTCTGTAGAATATCTCTCCATATTACTAAGAGAATAATGAAATTATAAGAAATCACAGTAGAAAAATGTCCTCAGAAATATTAGAAAACCAATACTTCAAAGAGGGATTAAAAAACCCACCTTTGATAACATATAGAAATGACTGATAACTTGGTATTCTTCTTGCAGCCTATGCTGTTGGCATGATACTTACATTTGTTGTTCTGGTGCTGATGAAAAAGGGGCAACCTGCTCTCCTCTATTTAGTACCTTGCACACTTATTACTGCCTCAATTGTTGCTTGGAGACGTAAGGAAATGAAAAAGTTCTGGAAAGGTAGCAGCTATCAGGTATGTGCTTCTATTTTGGTTACCAAGTTATGACATAATTCACTGACAGAGTTTGAATAGGAATAGCCTATATATATATCTCTCTCAAAGCTTTTATGTACCAAAAAGTTACCTTGGATCTGTCAGAATGTTCTAAGTTTTTCCACTGTAGTTGGCCCTCTACATCCCAGGGTTCCACATACGCAGATTAAACCAACCATGAATCAAAAATATTTGAGAAAAATAAAAAATATTAAAAAAGCAATATAACAACAAAAATAATACAAATATTTTGTAAAGTACCACAGTTATTTACATAGCATTTACATTGTATCAGGTATCATGAGTAATCTAGAGATGATTAAAAATATATGGGAGGATGTACGTAGGTTATATGTAAATGCCGTGCCATCTTATATATAAGGGACTTGAGTATCCTTGGATTTTGGTGTCCGCGGGGGTCCTGGAACTAATAATACCCTGTGGGCAACAAGGGATGGCTATACTACTCCTTACTCACTGTCCACCTGTTGCATCATCAGTTCTCACCTCCACTGCAATCTAATACCAAAAGCCTTGCTACTCAAGACAATACTACCAAAAAGCAGTGGGAGAGCATCATGGAAAACAAAACAATATTTCAACATGCATCTTCAAAATCTAGACTTCATGAAAGAAGAAACTGTTTAAAATAACACAGTTATTTTGAGACTGACATCAGCTACTTATAGTATGAGTCCTGAGGTTTTGCAAATAAAAAGTATACTCTTTCCAGCATCTAAATAGGCCTAACTAAACTGGACAGGGCACTCACTTCAGATTTAAATGGATCAAGGTGGACCTTTCTTTAAAATTCCTAGAACAAACAATCTCTTTTTTTTTTTTTTTTTTTTTTTGAGACAGAGTCTCACTCT